>CABHPH010110740.1:0-12876 GCA_902168325.1 Peromyscus nudipes | reverse complement strand
CTCTGTAGATTTCCCCATCATGATCTTGATGCTCCCTCCTCCCTCTCTTAAACTGGACTCCTCGAGCTCGGTCTGGTGCTTGGCTGTTGATCTCTGGATCTGCTTCCATCCATTACTGAATGAAGGATCTATGATGATAGTTAGGGCATTCACTGATCTGATTACTGGGGTAAGTCAGGTCAGGCACCCTCTCCACTATTGGTAGTAGTTTAAGCTGGGGTCATCCAGGTGGATTCATCAGAACTTCCCCAGCCCCAGGTTTTGCACTATCCCCATGATATCTCCCTCTATCAACATATCTCTTTCATTACTCTCCCATCCACTTCCTGTTCCAGTTTGACTGTCCAGTTCCCTTACGTTATTATCCTCCATTCCCTACCCTCTATTTCCCAATTTGCCCCCCAGTTTACTCAGGAGATCTCATCTATTTCCCCTTCCCAGGTGATCCATGCATCCCTCTTAGGGTCCTCCTTGTTAACTAATTTCTCTGGAGCGGTGGGTTGTAGCCTGGTTATCCTTTGCTTTACATCTAGTATCCATGTATGAGTGAGTAATTACTATGTTTGTCTTTCTGAGTCATACCTCACTCAGGATGATATTTTTTATTTCCATCTATTTGCCTGTAAATGTCATTGTTTTTTTACTGCTGAGTAGTTCTCCATTGTGTACTTGTACAACTTTTTCTTTATCCATTCTTCAGTTGAGGGGCATCTAGGTTGTTTCCAGGTTCTGGCTATTATGAATAATGCTGCTATGAACATAATTGAGCAAGTAACCTTGTGGTAAGATCATACTGAGGGTTTGTGTACATGAATTTCATGCAGTCAACTAGAAAGTCAACTGAAGGAAGGAAAATATTTGAAAAGAAACTGAGAACAGTAGAGCCCTAGTGTACTATTTCCTTATAGAAATTTCTGTTCATTGGGAAATAATTTCTTTGTATCCCTTACTATTAAGACACAGTAAAAGAAAGCACCCCTTCCATAGTAAAAGAAGAAACAAGGATCCACTCTCTACCTGGCAGGAGAAGGCTGATTTTGAAATAAACTTGGAGCAGACATTGAGGTAGCAGTTCATCAAAGTATAATTGTCGAGAATGAAGCAGCAATTTTCTTGGCATTATAATATATGAATCCTACTCTAAATATCAGCTGTCCTGGACTTGGGCCTAGGACTATCATATATATCACATATATTATATCACATATATGTGATGTTTATGATATATATCATATATATCATGTATATGCTCCCTCTGATGAACTTATTTAGACTCACGACTTCAGTACTATCTGTATGACAATGTGTCCCATATGTCATTTTCAAAATCTGGCTATCCACCTTGACTCCACATGCAAGGAGGACTTGTTCCTTTTGTTTTGGGGCCTCCTGTACCACAATTCTGCTTTTGGCATTTCTTTTTTATTTGTCCAAATTTGCACACAACATAATGTGTTTTATCATCACATTGTTATACTTATGTAACTGTTTCATATTGAAATTTATATACACCTTGTTTATATTGGCTCTCCTCCTGCCCTCTCTGTTGCACTTATGTCTGTCTTCCTTTCCCCACTTGTAGTCCCAATTGTTCTTTTATAACATATGTCCTATTATTCTCTTCCCCCTTTCCTTAAGAATGCCTTTTCTTCTCAATGATTTTCTTTATAGTTCTATGACCTATATCCACCCCTCAAGCATATGTAAAAATTAAAATCTGGGATTTCCATATGAGAGAAAATAGGGCACTTGCATTTCTAAGTTACTTTGCATAGTATAATAATTTCTAGTTATATTAATTTTCCTGTAAGTAACCATAATTTTCATTTTCCTCAAAGTTAAATAAAGTTCTAGTGTTTGCATGTGTGTGTGTGTGTGTGTGTGTGTAAAATAGTTTCATTATGCACTTATCTATTGATGGCCATCTAGATTGGTTCCATTTCCTGACTATTGTGAATATTGCAGCAATAAATAGAATTGTGGGAGTATCACTGAGATAGGAATTTAGAGTACCCAGGAATGGTAAAATGAGAACATTATATTTGTGCATTTAAGCTCATTATTACATAATATTGAATAATATTAAATAGTATGGTTTCCACACCACCTCAGCTCAGGTCTTTATTAGAGATATGCCGAGGTTCATGATACCATCACCATCAATCCAGGTGATTAAAGACAAACTCCGTAAGCTAGAGTATTCTTATATCTCCCATTGGTTACTAATCATCTGTTAGTGAATGTTGTGAATTAATCAAAAATCTATGTGGAATATGCCTACCTACTTTTCCAGTTCTACAGCCTCTGCTGCATTTCAAGCCAAACTAGTCTCTCATCCATACAAGATACAATGTCTCTGAGATGGTTAACTTTTGACAGCAACATGAATGGAGAGAAAACTGCAGATTTGGTAAAGCAGGGACTAGGGAGATGGCTCAGTGGTTAATAACATTGGCTTTTCTTCCAGAGGATTCATGTTTGATTCTCAGTACCTATATGGCAATTCAGAGCTATCCATAATTTCAGTTATAGGATATCTTGATGTCCTCCTCTGGCCTCTGAGGGTACCAGACATATGTGTGGTGCACAGACATACATGTAGGTACAACACCCATACACATAAAATTAAAAATTAATAAAGCATACTTACATATTTTTGTATTTTCCAGCAGCTAGATAGGAAATATTTGCTAAGAATATGAGCAACACCATCACAAAAACCCAATGTAAGGGACAGATCACATGTGTACATACACTGGACTCTTCTAGAGGGGTTATATTTTGCTGCTGCCATTGGCATTTGAGCTTTTAGCTCCAGATTCACCTGTTTTTAAAATTTTACTTACTTCAGAGGGGCTTCCAGATTTTCAGCCTCGGGCTTATTTGCTTTATAGATCCCTCTTCTTTTCTAGCCCCCAGCTTCTTGGGTTAAGAAACTAATGGTGCTTCTCTTTATCTGTTTACCCTGTAGATTGCCATCAGCAATATATTATTTCTTAGCTAATGAGCAAACCTAATGAATCTATATGATTCAATTATGCAACACTTAATTGACCTTCCATTTTCAACTGACTTCACTCTTCACATTAGCCAAAGGAGACAGTTCATGGGCTTAACACCATGTGACTTCTGTTCTTTTGTGTTCAACATCACAAATAGAACCTTTATCTTTGGCCTCATTTGTTTGACCCTCTCTGTGGGTGATGTAGGTTTTGGGCGTCAAGTCATTTTAATGGAAGAAATATTATATTTGGGAAAATATGAAGACAATATGTATCCTCGCCTCCACTAGATGTCACTTGGTGGCTACAGGGAAGCAAAAATCATGCAGTACCATTATGTGGCCCAGTGCAATATGGTCAGAGGTTGTTGATTATAATGTCTTCTATACCCATTTTTCTTTCTTTCTAGAATAAAGAAACATTAGCATTACAATACTTATTAAACTGAAAGTCTTCTGGTAAATTTGCAATTCCTTTTCTTCAGTGTTTGAATAGAACAAAAAGGACCAAAAAGTAAGTAACACTGAGTTAATATACAGGACAAAGGATTCCTTTATCTTAATTTCTAACCCTTCTCACTTTATTCAGGTCTTTCCTAGGGGTTCCTTGTGCTTATACTGACTGGTACCATACACATAAATCAGGATCTTAGACTACCACATCATGACACCCAATACTTCATCCTCCATACTGACATGGATTATAATAAAAATCAAATTTGATATTTTCTAAGATCTCTTAGAGTTACTTTCCCCATGACCCTCTATACACCCTGAGGTACAAAAGGATGGTACATTTCTGTGGTCATATATTCCTGCATATCCATTTTAGATCTGCTAGATGATCTGACTTCATTCTTTAGAGGTGGGTGTTTTGCACAGCAGAGTCAACTTGACACTTTCATTATTGCAAAAATAGTCAAACAGAATGGAAAGACTAGTGAATGTTCTGTAAAGACAATGTGAGCTCCTGGTCTGGCCACCTGGGAAAAGCCTTATAGCCAAGTGGAGAGTCTCAAGTTCTTTCTCCTTGGTCTCTGATAGTGCAAGCCTGTCAAAGTGAAGCTCAGTCTGGGAACCCCATTGGTGCAGATTGGACAGGTAGCCACCAATCTCTTTAAAGACCTTGATCTGCTAATATAGCCATTGGTACTAGAGGAAATTGCATGAGTGGTGTGAGGGCTATTCTTGGTTGTCAATGAACTACAACCCAGAAATGGAGGGCACACCTGTGAGAGATATTTTTGCTTGGTTTGAAGTGCTTGTATTCACTTCTAGTCAGGAATTTTGAGGCAAGAAGACATGTCTTTGATCTGGATATTAAGTCTGGGAGACACAAGCCTTTGATCTGGATCTTGAGCTGGGAATACCCACACCTTTGATCCAGATCTTGAGACATGAAGGCACACCCTTAATCTGGGCCACACTTTCTGCTGGAAGCTTATATAAGGACATGGAAGAAGGAAGCTCTCTATCTTCTCCTGCTTGCCCTCACCTTACTAGCACATCTATTCCTTCACTGTCACTGGATCCTACTTCTTCAAGCATCCAGCAGATACAGAAGACCAGCTGAGACATCCAGCCTTGTGGAACTGAGCAACTACTAGATTCTTGGGCTTTCTGTTCACACATTCCATAAGTTGTTTGACTCTAGAGAACCCTAATACAGATGGACACTGCCATTTTGGGGGGGCTAGTTGATGCAGGTTCAAGAAACTCTAGTTGAAGATCATCTTCACATGAAGGGTATATTCCATGACCTGGAGGTCACCATATCAAACATTTCCATATGGAGTGTGATCTCATTGAGGGAGTTGTGGTTATTGCATTGGTTCTTAAGGAACAGGAACCTCTCTACACAGTGGTTTTACTTCTGCAACTAGCTCAAAATCAACAATGAAGTGTTTCAGGCCTCATCTTTAAAGTTTCAGTAGCTGGATACAGTGCTAAAATAGTCTGACATTCCTGGTTATAGTACTGTTGTACCTATAAAAGCACAGCAGTCATAACTAAGGCTTGCTAAAAAACACTAAGGCTTGCTAAGACAGCAAAAGCATGTGGGCTTGAGTATTGGTAGAAGATGTGGTGGTGGAGGAGGAGAAACACTTGCCGAGAGGTGAATGGTATATAGGAGTGGGTAGGAGATGACTGCCTAGGGTATTCTCTTGGCCACAGTAGGTATGAGGTAAGTTTAAGCTTGAACAAAAATCATCAATGGTATGTGGTGGAGAGATCCATTAAAAGACAGGAGTCATGTTGTCAGTGTTGGGCTGAGTATTGATTTCCATAACAACCTGGGTGATTCTGAACTATATGATATTTTAAATAAAGATAAATAAGCATAGACTTTTAAGTAAATTATCTGGATTTTAAGTAGATTATTAGGCTATTGTCCAAATGTTATTGTTAATGAAATAATATCTAAAATGCAATGCTTTTGGTAGTATCATTACTTAATTTAATACGATAACGCTTTATGTGAATGTCAACTGTTTTCCTCAGTAACTTCAATTTGTATTATATCCTTATAAGGAAGAAGTCAGAAGCCAAGGGAGAGTGTTACTACTGAGTTCAAGATTTTGAGAGAATCACATGGCTAGGTCTCTGTCAGAAAATAAAATCTTTAGGTGTATTCCTAAGTAAAGTATTATTAACCACATGGATAGAGTCACAAACACTCCACACACATCTTCCTATTTTCATTATCACACAGCTCTTGCTCCATGGCTTCTATAACCACCATTTGCCTTGTGCCACAGGATGTCCTGTCTTGACTGGGACCTTTTCTCGCAGGGCTCAGCTGGGAAAACTTTATGGCTTGCTCCCTATGGTCAGGAGAGCCTTTTGGGAAAGAGGGATGGGAACTGACTAAGTTTTGGCACTGGGCGAGATCTTAAGTGGTAGGGATGAGAAGGGTTGAAGTGATAATCAGAGGGATGGGGAGCCAAAAAGAAGCAGAGAAAGAAATGGTTGGGAAGGAGGGACCAAATGAGGAGAGAGACAGACATGCATAGAATCTGGAAGAAAAGGAGAAAGGCAGATGAAAGACAAAACAAAAGACAAAAGGATCAGAGGACAGAGTTTACTGGAACTGTCAGTATAAGAGATTAGCACCACTCCTGTAAAAGGCAACATTGGGTGTGGGTTTCTCCCCAAAGGAAAGGTGCATGTTCCAGGTTAGCTTTCAGCTATTACTAAGTCAAAGTGAGCTTGGAAAACAGACTATATCTGCTCCGCTCATGACTGACAACAGGCAAGACATGAAACAAGACAGAGACACCAATAACAAAAATCAACAAAATACCCTTCTGGACAGAGCATTCTATCACTCACACAGTTGACCAGCCAGTCACCTAGGCTAAAACTGAAACCAGATCTCTCAGAGGTTAAATCAGGAAACCAGGCCCTCTGCTGTTGCCATATTTAGTGCAGAAGGATAAGGGAAGGTTCCTCATCAGATGTTTCCTTCCCAAACCTCAATAAGGCTCCTCAAAGGGACATATTCTCTTCAACTCTAAGGAGGTTCCCCAAGAGTTCTGACCTCTTAGACCTGTCCTTCTTAGTTACTATGAAGTCTTCTCTAGAGGCTTGTCCTTCTTAACCAGACTGAATTCAATATACAGACTTATCTCTTAGGAGTATCAGAAGAACTTGGTCCGTTTGGTGTCTGAGAACACAGTGATCATTCCAGACCTCTTCAGGCTCAGTGAAGGCATAGAGCCCTGGAATTTCTTCAGAAGGCACCTCTCCTGCATCCCTTACACTGTCTGGAAAGGTCTGGAGTGAGACTGAGTCTGGGGCTGTAGGGATAGCTCAGCAGTTAAGATCACTTGCTGTTTTTGCAGAAGACCCAGGTTCTATTCCTAGCACCCATATGGCAGCTTACAACTACCTCAGCTAACATCATCTCCCCACTCTTTTGTCCCTCCCCTACTCCTTACCTTGAGAAACAGGCAGTTACAAAATAACTGCTCTAACCTCTTGGTTTTGCTTCCATAAATGTTCTTACTTATGGTCCTTAGTCATGTGGGCTAACCACCAATAGCAAAAGGTTCAGGGTGGATCCTGGTTTCTCCTATTAGTATGGAGGGAGTGTTTTCCCTTTACCCTATCTTAATATAATGGATACAAAGAAATTATGAACAGAAATTTCTATAAGGAAATAGTACACTGGGACTCTACTGTTTTCAGTTGTTAAAAAAATAATTTCCTTCTGTCAGTTTACTCTCTGCTTGGCTATATGAAATTCCACATACACAAACCACAAGATCATGCTATATGGCTTATAAATGCTGTAACGGTAGATTAGTGCCCGGTCTTTCTCCAGCTCACTAGTTCTGTGGCTGGGCCTGCAAGTATAATAAAGATAATTTCTCCAGTCTTCATCAAACCCCTCCTCTTGGCTCAGGTAGATATGCAGAAGAGGCCAACACAAAATGAACTCAGTGGTGTTTTTGTAGACTTTTTTGTCTCATAATGCTTTGTTTGACATCTTTTTATCTTACATACATTTATAATATACATGTATATATACATTTGGTTGTATATTTTTAAATTATGGTTTCTGATTTTGTGCTTTTATAGGTTTGGAGCTTTTTCTTTTTTTCTTTTAAATTATATTTTTTAATTTGCCTGGGCTTTTTATTTTATTTTTTAAGAAAGAGACAGAATTCATGGAGTTGGATAGGTGTGGAGTATCTGTGAGGGGGTGGGGGAGGAGAAACCATGATCAGAATATATTGTAGGAAAACATGTATTAAGAAAAAAAAAAGATGATTTCTCAAACTCTCCAAATGCATGTTTGGAGTCTTGAAGATCTGCTTTTTGCAACATACAGAGGCCCCAATGAGATTCCAACAATGCCAGCCCACTGGACCACTGGAACAGCAGCTTGGTTGGACGGGGGTAGAGGATCTCCAAGATAAGTCAGAAAGTGCACCATCTGGCAGTTTCTCAGGTACTTAATTGAAATGGTGCTCCAAACCTCTAGACAGCTGAGCTCTGGCTGGACTCACTAGAGAGGACTAACTCACCATAAAGGCTACAGGACAAGATAAGGCATGGATTTTGCTCTCCAGGCCCTTCCCATTGGACAGAAGAGGAAAATGATCCCTATAGGAAGTATGTATGTCCTTGTGCTCACTAGAGAAATCAGGAGTGCTAAACATGCAGGCTTGCTGCTTCAAAGGGAGAGATGTATAGCCTGTTTTCTGCCCAGAAGACTGAGAACCATGTGGTTAATAGCCTGGTTAACTCTGTGCTATCTGTATGGCCAGGACACACCAACTATCCCCGACTCTTATGTTTGTCTCAGCCAATCTATAATACTATTCTCCATAAGACCCATATCAGGAGCGTTGCTTACCTTGAGCCTTATTTCCCAGTTAATCTACAAAACCTATCTTTACGGAAGAAGTTTCAATATTATTATGATGTTGTAAGCTTTGTTGTACACACAGCATTGAGTTAATTATCACCAGGAATTTTTTTTCCAAAATGTGCTGTGTTTAAATATACCTGAAATAAACTACACAACATCAGACTCTTGAAGTTTGAACCAACACTGGCTACTGAGTAATGTTGAATCAGATTTTCTTCTTACCTCCCTTGGATTGACACTCTGCTGACCTTGGTGGTTGTAGCAACCCCAACAGATAGCCTCCTAAAGGGTCTTCACAAAGGAAGACAACCAGTCAGGGATCTTCAAAAAGGTGGGAGAAAATGGGAAGGAATATTTTAACATTTGAATGAATGTGTAAATGAATAAATGAACTTTTTCCCCTCTCTTGAGCACTAACACATAGAGGAAACATTGAGAAGGTCTGCCAGATAGCTCTATGTGTGTTGCAGAGAGCCCTTTTCCTATAGGGTTACAAGAACTTTTGGGTAGCAAATCAGCCACTTGCTCAGCTTGATCTAATGGTTTGTAAATTTTTTTTACCCCTGAAGATTATTCTCTCTGTATCCCAGGGCCAACCTGCTGGTGTGTAGAATTATTTTTCTTTGGTACTGAAACTTCAATTGAAATTTGGAACTTCTTTCTCCTAAGGACACACTAAATCCTGCTCAGACAGTTCTAGTCCATCAGGTAGTCTGAGGGTTCTAAATGAGTACAGTTTGTATCCCAAGTGTGCTAATTTAAAGACAATAGAATTTTATCTCTGAAAACTTAGGTATTTTATATAATTAAAGATGTAAATCCACTCAAAAGAGAAAAGACCTCTGGAGGCCAGAAGAGAGGGTCCAATAGTGAAAGGTTGTTCTGGATTGGGAGCTGGAAGCTTAAGTGCTCAGACATTCCTGGCAGTTTCAGACTGGCACTGTCTAATTTGCCAAACCTCAGCAGCTTGGAGGAACTCTCATCATCAGGGACATTGTGGTTTCTGGGACAGCTCCACTGAGGTGGCTGTGCTTACTTCACCCCAGCCTTTATGGAAGGAATTTATGCAGTTCCTGCAGAACATCTAAGAGAACAGAGTAGCCTGTCCTCCTTAGGCCTCCCTCTTGGCCCTTGATAACAGCCTTGCCAACTAGGCCAGGCACTTCATGAGGGAGAGATCCTTAGCTTTTCCTGCTAGGGTGCAAAACTTGAGATGATAAAGATACTAATACCTGCTCTTGCTGCTTGCATCTCCAAGCCTGTACTCTACTGAAATAGATTTTATTCTCTTCCGTTTGGGGATTTCTTTGCACCACGACCACCATCTGCCTTTGCTTATGCACCACCAAGCCTGGATACTCTTTTTTTAAACCTCTGCTTTCACTTACAACAACGTAGACAAATTCAGTGAAAAAACAGGTTGATATCATCTTTTTTTTCTGAGTTCTTTATTCTTCAGGATAGTTACTTAATCCAAGACTATATAATGTAAATAACAGTATTCCTTACGTTTTGTAATCCCAGAAACCTTACTGATAACTTCCCTTAAAGCAGAAAGTTCACCCTGAATGCTATCATGTCTGCCTCCTATCTAGACTGGAAAGTGTACTATGGACTTACAGGTTATAAGTCTGAGAAAAAGGGTCAAATAAAACATTTAAAGAATATTGGAGGTTACACCCACAAAGTAACAAATTGAAGTGACTAAGGTAATGCCATCTTGTCCTGACTCCATTTTGTGTTGGATTAGGTGCTTCTCAATTCTATACCCATCCCCAACAGCCACACCCACTTCGGCAACACATTTAGGACTCCTATGACCCTGATAATAATCTAGATGTATTAACCAAAATAATTAATGTTTATACAAACTAAGTATAAACTCAAATAACAGAAGATATAAGTCAAAACTAATTGTCATGTTGTGTTGAAATAACTATTATGTTCTGCCTAAACAAATGTTTCAAGGTTACTCTGACACCCATCTAACATTGATGTAATTGTCATTTTTGCCTTTACAAATTATATACCCCTGAGCTTTAACACCAATAAACTTTCTGAGGCATTAACTTGCTCTCAGTTGCTGGCAAAAATTAAAGGACTCTTATGTTCTTTTTTAAAAAACATTATTTATTTATTTAATCTGAGAATCATGTACCCCAATTCCACTCACTTCCCAATCTCTCTATATTCTCCCTTCCCCCTGCAGCAGTCCCCCAAATGAAAATTAAAACAAAATCAAAACAAAATAAATCAAAACAAAACAAGCAAACAAAAAACCAAAAGAACAAAACAAAACAACAACAACAACAAAAAACCTCTTCCCTCCTTTATCTTTCCCACTTCTCCAACATCTCTTCATTTGTCCTGATGCAATTGGGAGCAGAGGTGTGTCACACAGTATACCCTTTTGTCCAATCAGCTTTACTTGAAAATGTTCATGAGTTCTTGGTCTGGTTCAAGGTCTCTGGTTTCTGGTATATCATCATTACTGGATCCTCATCGAAACTCCTCTGGGATATCCCTTGGCTGCCTCTAGTCATGGAGATCCTGCAGGACCAGTCCCTTCTAGAGCTCCAGAAGGTCCTAGATAGGATAGATGTTAGGATGGACCAACACCAGGACTGACTGTGGGCCTGGATGGTAGTTGAGCTGGTCAGTCCAGGCACCAGGTGAGAGGTGCAGCTGGCTCCTATATGCCCATGCCACCAGGGTCAGCTCTCCCCTGCCAGTGGGGAGGGGAGCAACTATCTCTCCCAAGTGTGTGTGGGGGGGAGAAGGTAGCTCTCCCATGAAGGTCAGGGCCAGCTCTCTTGTTGCAACATCCAGCGAGGGACAGAGCCAGTTATCTCAGGGCCAGTGAAGATCACGGCCAGCCCAGCATGGCCCTCTGATTCCATCATGCATGGTTCACATGGCCCTGAGAAGCAACAAGGGCCACAGACATCAACAAAGACCCCAACTGCAGCAGAACAAGGAACCCAAACATGGCTCTTAGTATCAGCTTGGGCCCAGATAGCATCCTGGCTCTGGGTGGAAGCACAAACCACTTAGATCAGGAGGTTTCTGGTGATATCATGGCTCCCAGACACCAACAAGATCACAGGTTCTGGCCTGATCCCACCTTTCATGTAACCTTTGGTGGCAACACAAACCATGGCTGCAATGGGACCATGGACTCAGACATGGCTCTCAGCTGCAGCTCTGCCTTGGATGTCACCATAGCACTGAGTAGCAGTGCAGGCCACTTACATCTTCATGACCCCAGCTGCAGCATGTCCCTTGGCCACCAACATGCACTCAGGTGGCTGACCTGATCCCAGGCATCAACAGAGACCCTGGCTTCAGTAAGGTGGTGGACCCAGACATGGCCCCCAGCTGCAGATGTCACCATGGCCTGGATGTCACCCCCTGGCCTAGATGTCACCATGATACTGTATAGCAGTATGTGCCACTGTATATCCCCAGATGCAGCATGGACCCTGGACATCAACTTGGTCCCAGGTAGGCCATCAGACCCCAGGCAACCACACAACCCTTGGTTGCAACAGGAGCTACACACACATCAACTCAGACCCTGGCCCCTGTACAGCCACAGACCCAGATAAGGCCCTTGGCAGCAGCCAGGGCCTGGATGTCACCATGACCCCGAGTGGCAAGAAGGCCTCCCACCCCAGCCTATTCTTCACTGCTTTTGCTTCTTCTATTCTGCCTATTTCCACAATACATGAACCATTCCACTTCCCTTTCTCTCCCATTTCTCCACCATATACTTGCTCATTATAATGAGACCCACCAGCCCTGTGCCACAAGGTGCCAGTAAGCCTGTAAATGTCTACCCACCGTCCAAGGTCTTGAAGACACAGGCTGGTCTTTGTGTGGCTTGCACCTGCCTGAGCTGGATCCTTTTATACTCTTAATTGGCCTAATTAGCATGGTGCTCTGTTTCTTTCTCCCATGGAAGTCTTCAAAATCTCCCTTCATCATTAAATCATTGCATTATCCTCTAACTTGATCTCTTTATAGGAAGGAAAATGCTTGTAAAGTTTTTCAGTTTTTGTGCCCTGATCTGCAGGCACACATAAACTAGCTATGGCTATCCGCTTTCAAGACACTGGTCAACCTGTGTCCAGCCAGGGAAGATATCAAATTAGACATTGGTAAAGGCAGATAACTCTGTGAACTTGATCTTGCTTAATCATAAATGCTGATTTACATATATACATACATGACCTTATAAAATTTAAAGATAGTAGAGGGTGACCCATTAAAATCAAGTGTTCTGTCACCCACAGCATTCTAAAAGAAAATGCTTTCTGTCTCTTGTCAGTTTCCATTCAATCCAGCAAATATTACTCATTTGGTCATCTCTATGCATATTAAAATAGGATAGATGATTTAGGTCCAACTAGTTGTCACTGACCTCAAAGATGATTTTTGAACAAGGGGCATCAAGATCATGATGGGGAAATCTACAGAGGCAACTGAACCAAGC
>CABHPH010110739.1:0-12500 GCA_902168325.1 Peromyscus nudipes | reverse complement strand
CTCATTTTATAAAGCATACTCATTTCACTACTGGTTATTATAAACCATTGTTAAGTGGCATGGATATCTATATTTCCCGTCAACTTATTAAAGTTTTTCTCTGTGATTTATTAGCATTCATGAGTTCATAATGTAAGTGTTGCATGTAATTACTACACACTTGATAATACAGTCATATACTTACAACAGGTTATCTACTCAAACAAAAAGCCCAGTGTGATTTATTTTCCTTCACAACTAGATCTAGGATTGCTGTAGAGCCATCTGTGTCTGGAGTTAATAGCAGTTCCTTTTTGCCTTTTGCCCATAGAACTTTTAGTTTATGGTGTTAGTGTGTTATACATGGTAATTGATTCTTCAAGTCAGATTTACCAGTCAAGAAAGTGATTATCTTATGAAAAGTGATTCACTTATGAAAAGCAAATTTTTCAAATATCACAAATACATGCAGGGAAAAATTAATTTTATTAGTACATGTAGTTGGTGTTTGGTCTTAGAATTTTAACCTCTTTACAGATATGACTTTATAATTCAAAATTATGTATTTTTATTGTTTATTATCTTGTTCTTTGTAGCTCTAAAATCAAAAGGCATTGATGATCTGTTAAGGAATATAGTAAAAGAACAATTTAAAGCCTTCCAAAATAATATGCAGGAAACCATTGCCCAGCTCTTCAAGACTGTGTCAAGTCTATCAGAGGACCTGGAAAGTACCAGGCAGGCAGTTCTACAAGTGAACCAGTCCTTGGCTTCAGTAACAGCTCAGCAAAAGTTTGTTTTAATGCAAGAAAATCAACCCACATGGAAGGACATCACAGATCTAAAGAACAACATCACAAATGTCAGGCAGGAAATGGCCTTGACTTGTGAGAAGCCTGTCAAGGAGCTAGAAGCCAAGCAGGCTCATTTGGAAGGAGCTTTAGGACAAGAGCACTCACAGCTTGTTCTGTACCACCAATCCCTCAATGAAACTCTCTCTAAAATGCAAGAAGCACACACACAGCTGTTATCAGTTCAACAAATATCAGGGACAGAAAATGTTGCCACTGAGGAATCAGGCGGCAGTAACGTCACTAAGTATATCTCTGTGCTACAAGAGACAGCAAGCAAGCAAGGTCTGATGCTACTGCAGATGCTCAGTGATTTGCATGCCCAGGAGAGTAAGATCAGCAACCTCACTATTAGTTTGGAGATGGAGAAAGAATCAGTCAGGGGAGAATGTGAAGAAATGCTATCTAGGTGCAGGCATGATTTTAAATTTCAACTTAAGGACACAGAGGAGAATCTGCATGTGTTAAACCAAACATTATCTGAGGTTATCTTTCCCATGGACATCAAGGTGGATAAAATAAGAGAGCAGCTGAATGATTTGACATACGACATGGAGATCCTTCAGCCTTTGTTGGAGCAGAGGTCGTCTATTCGACAGCAGGTTATACACGAGCCAAAGGAAGCCATAGTTACACGCAGAGAGCTACAAAACCTGATTGGTGCTATCAACCACCTAAACATTCTTACTAAAGAACTTACAAAAAGACACAACTTACTCAGAAACGAAGTGCAGAGCCAGGGTGAAGCCTTTGAAAGACGCATCAGTGACCATGTCTTGGAAACAGAAGATGGCCTAAACAAGACAATGACTGTCATAAACAACGCCATTGATTTTGTTCAAGATAACTATGTGTTGAAGAACAGTTTAAGTTCTATGACAGATAATCCCAAGCTTCATGAGTATAACCAAAATATAGAATCCATTTTGACATTTATTTCTGAGTTCCAGCGTCTGAATGATTCTATTCAGACTTTGGTCAACGACAATCAGAAGTATAATTTTGTTTTACAAATTGCTAAAGCCCTTACAGCTATTCCCAAAGATGAGAAACTAAGTCAGTTAAATTTTCAAAAGATTTATCAAATGTTCAATGAAACCACTTCCCAGGTGAACAAATGTCAGCGAAATGTGAGTTATTTAGAAGAAAATATACTCTCAGCAACAAAGACTGCCAAAGAGTTTGAATCTCGTTTGCAAGGCATAGAATCTAAGGTGACAAAGACACTTATACCTTACTATATTTCATTTAAAAAAGGTGACATGGTATCAAACCAGAAAGATACTGATCTTCAACTGAAGGTATTAACTTCCAGATTTAAGGCACTGGAAGCAAAATCCATCCATCTTTCAGTGAGTTTCTCTTTGCTTAACAAAACTGTCCATGAGCTTTCAATGACATGCCATAATGCTTCTGCAAGTGCATGTGGACAGAATGCTCCCATACCCACATGGACCAAAGGTCCTCTGCCAGACAGTCAGAGTTCTCAGAAAAGTCTGACAGAACTTGTGGAATCAATAGTTAAAATAAAAACTCAAGCTGCTCTATCTAATTTAACTTTGAATGTTGATCGATTATTGTCTGACAGTCTGGCAAATATTGTCAAGCCCCAGAAGCAGGTAAAACCACAGAAGAAATCCAATGCACTTAAGAAATCAGTGAACGTGACGACCATCCTGATAGGCCGGACGCAAAGAAACACAGACAGCATTACTTATCCTGGTAAGTTGGAATCGAATAACAACTTTGAACCTCTTTCATGCTGTATGTTACATGCTACTGAGCAGATCCTACTTTAGAACCAGGCTGGAGGCATGGAAGGCACTTACTCATGCTTGGGCAGAGTAGGGTAATGCAAGGTGACTGATGCACTCTATTGTACCTGATTGAATGCAAGTTAGGTATCAATGTGCAGTTGAACTTTAATTGATATCATATCTACATGTTTCAACTCTTTCTTAGCAGACCACTATAAGATAATCGAACTTTTTCCTATAAAACATCTCTTTATACAGTTAGTTAAGAAATTTATTGTACAAATAAGAGTTTAAGAGTTTCTTAAATAAGACCATAAATTAGTTTGGGCTTTAGTGGGTACAATATGAAATTAGTACTCAATAAATATCTCTGAGATGACTGATTTAAGGAGACTATTCAGGAATTTGAATTTGAGTAGAATACAGAAAGACATGGTTGTTTTAAAAAACTGTACTTAGATAAAATTTTGAAAAAGTAAGATATGTTTAAAAGTTCAGAGCAGTGGTTTGGCTGTAGTGAAGTTGAGATGCAAAAGTATGAAGTTGCTGGAGTGCCAAGCATTGTCGCACAGACCAACACTAGGACAAAAGTTAGGACCCTGCTAAATAAATGTGGGCCAACACAGTGAGGGTAAGAAGTAAGAAGAGGTGGTTGAAAGGGGACTTGAAAAGGGCTGTGAGAGTGTAATCAAGAGACAACAGGAGCAGTGGAAAGAGTGAGGACCTGAGAGTCAGGCCTTGATTCTGGTCCTCACTGTAGCACTACATTTCTACTTTAGTTAATAGCCTTAAGAAAGAAAAACAAAACAACTCAACCCTCTACAGCTATTTTTTCTGCTGAAATGATGAGATTGCAATAGGTAATTTACTGGGGTCATTGAGAGAAATGTACTCTAGTGTATCACTGTGAGAAACACACTGCTCACAGCCCAGGCTCAAGGTGCTTGCAGAGGAGAGAAACAATTTCTGAAGTTTTGAAACAGGGTATGAGAGGATAGCAGGACCATCAACAGATATTGCTGATTACTCTCAGTTGAGTGACTGACTTAATATTTGATTAAGGGGATGATAGGAAATCACACAGCTCTGATTTTTGTTTTCCTGATGGGGCCTTGATAATATTCCTTCCTTATACATTTATTTATTTATCAATCAAATTTTATAGTCTTATCTATCAAAGTTAATAACTTCTTTATTGCATCTCAGTTAAGACACCAAGAATAGTGCCAAGACACAGAAGCACTGGTCCAATTCCAAGTGCAATGTGGAAATCACTTTCAATGAATTCACTTTGTAGGAATTCAATGGAATTTCAATGAATTCCAACTTTGTAGGAAATGGGGTCCTTTCAAGCAAATGTGCGTTTGCTCACCTATCAGCTTGGCCCTCCTGCTGTGGACTATAAACTGGTGGCATTCTTTGGACAGCTGAACAAGCAAGGACTGTGTAAGCTGATGAAACCAGGGATGCTATCTAAAGTACCTGAGGGGCTCGAGAGAGGGCTTCCAGGGTAAGGTGTCAGCTCTGAAAGCCTGTGGGCCTGAGTGCAGAATCCCAGAACCCATGAAAAAGCCAGGCATGGCTGTGAACATCTGTAATGCCAGCAGAGTGGGCCGGAGACAGACATGTCCCTGGAGCTCTTTCTTACCAACCAGTCTAGCAGAAATGGTGAGTTCCAGGTTCAGTGAAGAGACCTGGAACCCTCAAAGAGTAAGATGGTAAGCCAATGAGGAAGTCATCCTGACACCAACGTCTGGCTCATTCATGGGCACATGCTCTGATACACACAAGTGTAAACACACACACACACACACACACACACACACACACACACATATTTAACACAGAGAAAGATACACAGATACAACACACACCAAAATAGATAAAGTCATTATAAAGTAAAACGCTTCATCTGATACAGCTCTCTGTCAGTTGTGCCATGCACCACCCAGCACATTGGCTAAATTTGACTTTTGTTTTGAGACAAGGTTTCTTTATGTAGCCTTGGTTGTCCTAGAATTAACTCTGTAGACAAGGCTGACCTTGAACTCACAGAGGACTGACTACCTCTGCCTCCCAAGTGTTGGGATTAAAGACATGAGCCACCACTGCCTGGTACCCTGTTGTTGTTGTTTTTACTCTTTGCTCTCTGGGGGCCCACCAACCATCTCCCAAATAAATACACAGAGATTTATTCTTACTTTGGAATGCCCAGACTTAGTTTGACTTGTTTCTAGACAGTTTTTCTTAACTTAAATTATTCCATCTACCTTTATGCCTCTGGGCTTTTACCTTTCTCTATTTCTGTATGTCTTTTCTTTCCTTCTTATTATGTGTCTGGCTGTGTGGCAGGGTGGCTGGCTCCTGGCATCCTCCGCTCATCTGTTTCTAGTTGTCATCTTTCTATTCTTCTTCTCCTCCTATTTATTCTCTCTGCCTGCCAGCCCTGCATATCCTTTCTCCTGCCTATCTGTGGGCCATACAGATCTTTATTAGACCAACCAGGTGTTTTAGACAGGCACAGTAACACAGCTTCACAGAGTTAAACAAATGTAACATAAAAGAATGCAATACATCTTTGCATCATTAAACTAATATTCCACAGCATAAGCAAGTGTAACACATCTTTAAGTAATATTCTACAACAGTGCCCTTTGACTTTTGATATTATAGGTTAGAACCCAGAGCTACATTTTTTTCCACTAACTAACACCAGAGGATCACACCGTCATTTCTGGAACCTTTTTATCACATTATTTATATTTTAGCAAGATTTACAAAAATGTGATTTTTTAGATAACAATCTGTATATTCGTTTCAATTTTAATAAACTGTAACTTACTTTGAGACCTGACACTAATACTACACTATTTTATGTATTATTTATTAACATCACTCACTGCAGGCTTTGTAGATATACTAGATATGTTGCGTCATTCACCAAGACAGGTATTATCACTTATTTTGAAGAACCAGGGACAATCAGAGATTAGCCAAAGTATCCTCCAGTTATCAGGTTCCCTGATCTTCTGCCTCAGGCCCCATCCTCGGTCCTCACCTGCAGAGATGAGAGACTGTCTTCCTGTGCCTTCTCCCTCCTGCTTCTCTTTCCTGTGTTCCATGATCTTTGGAGTATGGCTGTAACTGAGAATTTCATGTGGCCAAATTTGATGTTCCTGGGAGTTTCCTTTATCAAGGATTCAAAGACTGACCTCCATTGATACTGCTCAAGTCTTGATACTAACTTCAGTGTGACTTTCCTGTGACCTGGCCACAGGGAAGTTACTGAAAGTCTCATGAGTTATTCATGAAATCTGCTTTTACCTGATACAGTAAAAGGGAAAGCCTGGCATTCGGTTATGCTAAATATGGTATCTACCAGGCCATTGCTAAGAAGCTATTCTAGCTTAGTTTCTAAACACTTGATTTGTTTTTATACACTACTCAGATAGATATCAAAGATTTATGCATTTTAATTTCATGTTTGAAGGTTTGTTTGTACAGCAATTGGCTGACTTATCCCTGGAGAGAGATTGGCTGCGTGCCCTCTCAAGGGCAACAGAATCCTCAATATCACTGTGGAGTGAGCAGACTTCTTGTTCCCCACTCCCTAGTGTTTAAGTGTCAAGTCATGTAACAAACCTCTTTTATCCATAGTCATTCCTGTACTCCCAAAGAAGATTTCAGTGTACAGAATATTTGGCACTGTATCAACATAGTTTTCAGAAGTCATCAGTGTTGTGAATATAAAAGCAAGTTAGAAGGGAAGGCCTAGTGAATACTAAACTGTTTTCACCACTATCAACCATTTCCAGTGTTTGTGACTTCATAGACACAGTTGTGATGACTACTGGACACTAAATGTAGAACCAGGACTCAAACCTTTCTTGGTAAAGCATTTATTTGCAATGCCATTTATGTTTTAAACTGTACATCATCTATAAAATAACTTGACCACCTTGCAAGTTTATTTAACAGATTAGAAAATGCTCTGCTTATGACACAGTATCTAGTTATGATTATATGATACGATTTTCCTTAGCTGTGTTCAACAGCTTACATTTTTATTATTTCACCCAATATTTGATACGTATCTACTTACTTTTATCACAAGAAATTATGGACTTAATCTTACTGTTTTCTTTTAATTTTTCTACCCGTTTTTGTCTTTTAAAAGTCATTGTTTTAAACTCAATGTGCACGTGTGTGTGTGTGTGTGTGTGTGTGTGTGTGTGTAAAATGTACCTTGTGACATGATGGCAGAAAGAGCAGACTACAAATCATAATGACTTAACTTTACAAGACCCTGCACCTTGATAAGCAATGAAAAAGTGCCTGCACATGCTTCTTCTTGTGGTGCTGGGATTGAATTCAGAACCCTGTGAATGAAAGGAAAGTATCATAACAGTGAGCTACATTGTCAACCCTCTACAAAGTTTTTGAAGAATGGTTTCCTTCAACAGAGTTTTCTATTGTTATGATTTTTATATTACTTAAAATAAGATTTTTAAGTACACTTTAAAATGTATTTGACAAAGATGACCTCTGTATAAAATGGCTAACTATAAGTCATTTAAGTTACAAAGGCTGATTGAATTTAGAACTCATCATTTATTTTAGAAGGTCTGAAAGCCACACATTTGGTAATGCTCTGGAATCACTACAGTCCTTGGAATTACTTGTGTCCACAGCTAAAATGTATTTAAATTTTAAAAAAGAAAACACAGGAGGACCAAGTATGGCAAAACATTCAGGAAGACTCGAAAAATCCATGAATGTATGCTTCTTTGTGCTCCCTCCATGAAGGGGCCAATGTCTTTGTGCTCTTTAATAGAGTGAGGGAAGATGTCATAATATGTGTACCATATTTCTTCCCTGAGAAGCCTTTGGTTCCCAGCACTGTCAGGCAGGCATGTTGTTCTTAACAGGCATAACAATCCACCCTGTGCAGAGACAGTTGCTCTGCAGGAACAGTCCTGCATTTCAAAGACCAAATTCTAAGCACAAAGCAACTTTTAAGGATGGTACAACTTCTTCTCAATTCCATTCATGTATATCTTTACCCTCTCTTTTCTTTCACATCAAAACTCTTTTTATGTTTTGATTATTAGATGTTATTTATACAGAATAACAGCTTCCACCATGACTTTTTTAAATACACGTTTATAATGTATTTTACCCTTTTCACCTCTCCCTAGTCCCCTTCCATTTTTAGTTAGCCCACTTTTTCTTTCAAGATTCATTAACTCTTTTATGTGTATGGAAGTCTTAAATATATTCTTTGTGTCAGAATTGGTTATAGGCCTATCTATGAGGAATGGCTTCACTGTTCCTATGAATAAAACATATCAGAATTGAAGAGAATATTAAATGAACAAGTTTCTGTTCATGGCTTCTTGGGAATGAAAAGACTCCCTCACCTTCTGTATCATCTCCCTTCCTGATGGCAGAAGAAGCAGATAGACAGACAGTTTTGACAAGCCTCACCCCCCCCACACACACACACCCATAGTAGGATGTTTGTGACTAGTGAGAAACATGTGCTCGATGGCCATTTTCTGAACTAAAGTTTGTAACATTTGGTCTGATGGTAAAGGGGGACAGGGAGATGGAACAATTGGCTGCATTTATCTACCCACCAACTAGGTTTGCATGTTTGCTCAGGCAAGCTTCCACAGCAGTACACTTCCACCGACACCAAGACTTGAAAGAAAATTTGATTACTAACTGCTCTGTACACCAAATACCATAAGTATATTTTCTTGCTGCTCATTAATTACATTTTTCATTTAACACATGGAAAAATAGCATTATATTTTATGTATTGAATAACAAATCATTTTTTAAAGTTAGTCAACACCACTATGAAAATTCTTTTCTACACTGAATAATTTTAAGTATTAATTTGAACTTCCAGAAGTGTGGAGATGGTTCAATATATGAAAGTACTTGTTCTGCAAACTTGAAGACCTAAGTTTGAATCCCCAGCACCCATACAAAACAACGAGGCATGAATGCACATGCCAGTGACCCCAGCATTGGGGATAAATGGATCCCATAAGCTTTCTTGCCAGCCTAGATTGCAGATAGAATTAAATGTTCTTTAACACAACATTTGAAGGGTTATGAAAAAGGGGGCCAAGAAAAAATTATCAAGAACAACAGATGTGATGTAAAAGAAATACAATTATAAAAAATTAACATTTTAAAGAAATGCAATAAAAACATAAGAGTATTTCTACACAGTTATATGTTAGTGATCACAATATGAGTAAATAGAATAAATTCAAATACCGATTATAAGCATACATCTTGACACTGCCAAGACTTGTCAGGAAGGGAATGTGAAATATTTCTAGAGTAATGAAAGGTTAAGTCTTATATAATAAATGGGGAAGCAGAACGGCACTGAAATATGCCTGGAAGTATGAGAGAGGAAGGATTTTGTCGATCACTGGAATCAGGATGAACCATAAAGGAAGGTGAGAGGGTGAGCAGTTACTAAGCAATAAAACCACACAGGGAGTGGCAGGCTGTTTTCACTTGTGTGTTGTGAAACTGGCCATAAGCAGCATGGCAGGTCTCCGCACTAATCCCCTTGAAACTCTGTTGTACCATTAGCAGGGATCACAATTACTAGCCCTTTGCAATATTATTGTTTAAATCAGTGCTTCTCAACCTTCTCAATGCTGTGATCCTTTTATACATTTCCTCACGTGGTGGTGACCCCAACCATAAAATTATTTGTGTTGCTACTTCATAATTGTAATTTTGCTGCTGTTATGAATCGTAAAGTAAGCATCTGATATGCAGGATATCTGGTATGTGACCCCTGTGAAAGGGTTGTTGGACTCCCAAATGGGTCATGACCCACAGGTTGAAAAGTGCTAGTTTAAATGAAAAAATAAAAAGTGAGATATTGATGCTAAAACAGAAGTAAATAATAAAATAAAGTATTTATTTATTTATTCACAAAGTAAAATAATAATAATTTGTGTGCATAACCATATCTTATAAATCACACAATCTACCGCATATATAATAAATAAGAATAAAGCAGAACACAGTGTGCTAGTTAAGTCATGAAATTCCAATGGAATAAGTTCTAATTGAGTGCTGTGAAAAACTAAGTAGATGGAGTATAGCTTCAAGTCAGTGCCTGTCTTCAGGCAGCTCACACGTGGAGCAGGCATTTAGAATCACAAATTGCAAGTGTTCATGATGGCAAGGTGCTCTGGAGTGGAAGGAGCTCACTAATGTGCTCAAATTACCACTGACCTTTATGAAATGTTATAATAGGATTAAGAAGGGACCGCAACTGGAGTGCATATTAGAGTTCAAAATGCATAGCCTAGAGATTCCCGAACTATTCCAAGACAATAGAAAATTAATTTTAGTCATGCTCTCTATAGGGAAATTAGCATTGAAAGATTAGCCATGCTCCTTGCACAAGATAGTAGAACACTGAGTTGGTAAAACTGCTCAACTAATTGTACTTATCTCCATCACACCCCATGTGATCTTTGTGAAACGGTGAAGACAGAATTTGGATAAAGAACTAACCACCAATTCAAACTTTCATTAACTTGTTCATTCATCCTTTAAAGCTTTGCAATTTTGCATATGTCACATACTGTGTGAATTCATAGTGATGTGTCTAGGGAATAAACTGTGATCCCTGACTTCATAGAGTGTAGAAGTAAAGAAACATGAGCAGTTATAGTCAAGTGTGTTAAGTGCAAGAAGAGAACACACAGCACTGGGCAATAATTGAGGGAGTGAAGGTAACTGTAGCAGCAGGGAGGAAGGAAGGTGACAAAATTGCTTTATCAGAGTTCATTTTTCTATGCTAATCCCAGAAAAAAAATGCTTATTGAACACTTAACCATTTTTAAAGTACTATAGAAATAAAGAAGACCAATATGAGTCACAGGATGTATAAAAGTAGGGTTATAGCAAACTACAAGGAACTCCACCTGGCATACTGTTATCAATCATGCTTGCCTGTCTGTGAGACCAAATACTTATCAGGGTGTCATGGCATGTCTCAGCACTGATTAGCTAAACACAGAACATAAATGTGCTGCCATGGGTCACTGACACATTCACACAAAATAAAACAAAGCATGGTTTCTATAGACAGAGATGGCAAGTCAAGTATGATAACTTTAATGATTGTCAATACTAATCATAAATACATGTTCAAACAAATTGAGGTAAACTTTTAGAGCCCTTTAATAACAAATGACCTATTGTGAAAAGAACTGAGACAGATGCAAAGTTATATAAGACCTATGACTTACGTTGCATTGGAAGAAATGTAGACTCTCTTCAGAAGGGACAACTAGCAATTGTCACTATAGTCTCTACTGTCGAGACTCAGTTGGCATAATGTGTCCAGTACTGCATGTCATGGATATTACATCTTAAAATGTGAGTTACTGTGTCCTCAACTTGAAGGCCAGAAATACCTTAAGTAGCAAGTGAGGCAAAGAATGCAACATAAATGAGAAACAGTGGAAACAGATGTGGACAGCCGCGAACAGGTGATCAGAAAGCACAGGGCAGTAATCCAAGTAAGCAATTACATGGTCACAAGAAGTTTGGACTACTGCAGTAATAGGATAAAGTTCAGGTACTCAACTAGACAGAATTGGATCCTTCTTGATGATTTGTGACTCCACAGAAAGATTGGGATGAAGGGTAGGCAACACACTCTGTAATGCAAAGAGATAAGAGCAAAGTGAGAAACCATCACAGAAAGTAGTGGAGCAGGAGAGTGACAGCGGAATATACACACTGGACACTGAAAACCAAGTAAAAGTCTTAGCCTTGAAGAAGTGAATGGAATTGGTAGCAATGGAGAGAAAGCCATCATTTCATAGTGTCTTATTTTTTTCTCCCTGGAGTAGGTCTGGTGTCTTTACAGGCCAAGTCTACAGGTTGGGATTGACTTTCTTGTCTGGGACAGTCAGAACTATAGAGCTGATCAAGTTTCCAAAATAATTCATTATCCTGCTACTCTATTGTGTAATGAACTCATTGCTAGTGACGCTTATTAATGGAGCAGTCTCCCAGGAGTTAATCACAGTGCTAGGTCAGAGGATGGGAAGACGAATGGAGCTTGTGCTTTGTGGTCAAGGAGCCACACTTCAACAAGCAATGGAGACTCGCTGGGAGTTTTCAAGCTAACAAGTAGTAGGCTAAGTTCTAGAATATCTAACTGCAAATGAAAGAACATATTCAAGGGGTGAACATGTTCTAAAAATGCAGGCCAGTTAACAACATTTCTTCAAATACATTGAATGTAATATATAGAAATATATGAATATATGAACTAAGCTATTCAAATACTTTCCTAGATGAGAGAAGTAGTTTATAGAGAATATGTAAAGAAAAAATTAAATCATTTTGGAATTTTCAAGGAACATAGTAATATATTCTCTTTAAAAAACATTAAATAATACAAGCATGAAGTTTAACCACATTTTTAGTAAATTCCTAATACACATGTAGAAACGGAACATACAGATTTTTACTTAAAACAATTATTAAGAAAAACAAATCACAGAGTTCTAAAAATGAGATGTAGAGATTCTTCATTTCATCCAGCTATACGACTCCAGAGTATGCACCATTTATGGAGGTTTTGTTGTTCCTTTTCTGATACTAGCTAATCTACCAAATTTCAGTGTTAATACATTTAAATGTCACCCTGAATCTCAGTGCTTTCCCACATATCTCTTCCTGTGTGTGTACGTCTGTCATTATGTATGTGTGTGCATTTATGTCTGTGCATACGTCTGTATGTGTAAGTGTATGTGTGCATCTGTGCGTACAAGAATATATGTATGTGTGCATATGCATATGCATTTGTTTATATGTATATATATATATATATATATATATATAT
>CABHPH010110732.1:38473-50493 GCA_902168325.1 Peromyscus nudipes | reverse complement strand
GAGGAGAATGTGTATACACAATTTACAAGAAGTCCCTGATCAGTGTGGGCAAGAGTCAAGGAAGGACAACAACCTTGTTAAGGGACAAATGGGGACGGAAATAAACGTGACTTTGCCAAGAAGAACGTCCTAAAGGAGCAGCCTTATTACACCTTCCTCCCCACTTTTTAATGGTAGTAGAGGAGGAGGGCAAAATTCTATCTATCATCTATCTTTATAATAATGTAAGAGTCCCAAAGTTAGTTTTATTTCTGCTATGTAGGTGACTCATTCACCGACCCGCCTCATCAGCACTTATCAATGTCTCGTACAGAACCACACATAACACACATCACTGATAAAAATTTCCCCTTGTGTTTTTTGTAAGACTTGACAAATAAAATGATAGTTTCACTGTGAAGTTTTGTTTTTGGTTAACCCTGCTTAAGAACCTTGCTTGATAGTTGTATTAACAATGTTTATTTTACTTACAGTGTTTTACTCTGGTATGTTGTGGCATTTAGAAAATGATTCCCATGTTGGCATACCTTTCACGTCCAAACCTAACAGTCCCGAACATGGATTCAAACACATCCTTTCTCCACGTCTTTCTCAAACCACTGCAAGGCCAGGCACCAGGCAGAAAGCTATCACGCCAATAGCCCAGAGTGCTCTGAAATTGTTCCACCTTATTCAGTTCTAAACTCACCCACGCTTGCTTCTCCTGCCCCTCCCATCCTTTCTCATAGCAACAACAAAAAGAAATAAAAGAGATGGGGTCCAGCAGTGATGACTCCCTCAGAGAACATGCCTCATGCTCACCAAGGATCTCCTCCATCTCTCTCCGGAAGAGGAGAAGAGGAAGCACAAGAAGAAGCACTCGGTGCAGAGCCCCAGTTCCTGCTTCAGGACCATGAAATGGCCAGGATGCTATACCATCACTATCGTCTTTAGCCATGCACAAGAGGTAGTCCTGGGTGGTGCCTGCACACCTGTCTTCTGTCAGCTGATGGGGCGGGGGGAGGAAGCAAGGCCAATAGAGGATATTCCTCCAGGAAGAGGCATCACTAAACACACCTGGGTCAAGATGAGTAGGAAACTATCCCAATAAAGACATTTTTGATATATTTACATCTGTCTGTCTGTCTGTCTACCTATCTACTTTAGCTCCAGGCTAGCTTTCTTCACCGTTCCTTCAATTTCTGGCTGGTTTGGTATCTCCCTGTGTGGGCCTGCATGGTGCGGCATGTCTCATTTTCTTGGGACATGTAGGTAAAGAATTCTTTCAGACACATTTGTCTTCGAATCTATCTCCTTATCATAGAGGATAAAAGCAAAACCCTGGGGACATTTTATAGCATTGTGCTTTTCTCCTTAAGCATAAACACTAATTCTTCTGGGGCCCTCCCAGGCCTCTGTTAGTTCTTTGCATGGTCTCCCAGCATGCAGTCATAACCACTCTGGGCTGGTATGCATCTGAGGTCTTAGATGGACCTAGTCTGTGGTTCTGTGCACTGTGCGGACAATGTTTTCTTCCATAATACAGAACATCCTTTGAGTATTGCAATTTATTTTTGTTTTGCTTGGATTTTAACTGGATCTGCATAATGTTTCCTTGTTCAAAAGAAGAAAACAATATATTATTTTGCTTCATTATCTTTGAATGGCTGCCTGAAATAAGAGGCCCCCTGGATTTTAAATGATGGAACTATGTCTGCAGCCACCCAAATGCAAATTTTAGACAATGTGTATTATTCCCCAAAGCCCAGTAACTGGATGTATAAAAGATGTGTCAACTAATGCCTGTTTGAGCTCCACACTTTGACAGCTCAGAAATAACTTCTGTCGAGAAACAGAAGAGTGTCTGCTCCAAGTGAGGCTTACTAGCAAACAGCACCTTAAACAGCAGAGTCTAAGGGACTAAGTGTTAAAAATGATTTTCCTGAAAACTATTAGAAGATTCACTTCACTTGCTGTTCGGCCATAATAACATCTACACACTTCAGACACAGAACAAATCTCCCTGAAGTTCTTAATGATATAACGTGTGATAACTCCAGAAGCTGCATATGTTGAGGCGTGATAGGCCCATGAAGTCTTAGTTTTTGGTGGCAGAGAGCATTTTCTTAACTGTCTAGGTCCCTCTTCATTTATGAATAGATTGGATTGGCTTAATTCTCCCAGTTCTAAATTGCTAATAGTTTACTTGGGATTTCTCATACAATCTTTTCGAGTGGCTCCCTTTTGGTTTTCAAGTAGAAAATCCCACTGGTTGAAACTTTTTTCATTTATTTTGGTGTGCCATGGTCTCAAGCCCAAGGTCTCGTGCCTGCTTGACAAACACCCCAACACTGAGCTTCACCCCCAGAGACTTCTTGACTAGTAGTACCTAACAGTTTTAATATATATTGAACCAGGTACTTATTTTTTGTAATAGAAAGAAAAAGCTCCTTGACAATGGTTTTCCAAAACATAGAAGAAAGATGACCCCTTGCTCAGTAATGGAGCAAGGGAGCATATTGTTAGCAGGCAGATGGAAGTGTGAGTTGTTCTCCAGTGTGGGGTGACAGTTGATGTGGGCAAATTCTATTCTAGTTTTGGCTGAATTGAACCCCCACCCCCAAACCCCATGGGACCATTTTTTAGGTAATTGGTAAAATCCAGATCCCATCCCTGCCACACACTGCCTGGGTTGTTACAAATAAATGATTCAAGTTTTGGAATGTTTGGTTGCAGCATCTCTGAACTGGAGTTGATAATAATGCTTATTTCAGAAAGCAACCCTAACAGTTGAATGATAATGGGTGAAGACTACCTCACAGCGCCTTCTACTTAGTAAGGAAATCCCTAAGAAGTAGTAGGGGCTGGAGGTATAGCTCAGTGGTAGAGTGCTTGCCTATCATGCACAAGGCTCAGTTACTAAGAGGTATTAAGTGCTCTGAAAATGCAAATTAGTTCCTTGGATCTCAGCTTTACATCCTAATAATCTTTCAGGATTAGGAAAAAACTCAAGAAAAACGTGAAGTCTGTTTGATAAATAAGTTAAAGGAACTTGAGTGGAAAACAAGATCCAATAAAGGCAAAGGCGAGCTGTTCTGCAAATAGAGAAAACAGATCATGGTGGGGTTTACAAAGGCAGAGAGATGGACTTAAGGAGTGTCAGCTTACAAAAAAGTGAAATAAACCAGTGTCATATTGAGAAAGAACATGACATTTTTGTTCCCTTGAAGCTTTACTACAAGCTTTACTACCTTGCTAAGCACAGGATAAAGGATGTGAGAATCATTTTGTTGGCATCAGCGGAAAACAGCCAGATGGCTTCATTATCCTCTTCATGATGACGAAGGTTCTCGGCATGGACGGACTTCAGTCAGGCTTCTGGGCTTCTAGGTGCCCATCTGTGCACTGTCTTGTCTAATGCAGTTTTAGCAAAGAGCCCAGATAAGTCAGTGACTCCCCTTGATGCTGACCTCTCAGGCCTTTTTTGATCTAGTTCCTCACCCACCCCTTCCTCCCCAGGATATGTCTGACCACCTAGGCCCATTTCAGCAAGACGACCATTAGGCCAGTTTAGCCAGAATCTCCTTCCCCTGAGTTGCTTCCTCAGTCACATTCTGTCCACACATCCCTACTCTGATCTTTGGTCTGCATTCCTGCACCTGCTGCAATGCCTTGCATGTAATTTGCCTTTCTCTGCTTTAACAAGGGCCAGTGACTAGTTCTTCTATATCCATATCTAGAAACTAAGGCACTAATTAAATTATTTTCTGCTTGGAGTGGGAATGTACTATTTTCCTTTCCTTTTTTTTTTCCCACAAGAGTCCCAACCCTTCCTTATAACAGCTGTCAGCTGACAGTACAGATGTTCCCCAGTGCATGGTCGTGATGGGCTATGGTATCCACCATCCCCTTGGAAGTCAAAAGGATCATTTTCTCTCTTCCAGTTGCACCCATATCCTGAGGCAGGCTGTGGCTTGGACTCTGCCACTGGACACGTCTCTCAGTTGCTTTTTTGTGAGGGCCACTGACCCATAGACTGGGCTCTTCCACTTCTCTTCAGGCTTACCCTTCTGAGTGTGCACGGTCTGCCCGTTTCCCCCAGCTCTTGTTACTCTCAGCGACTGAGCCACCAGCATCCCCCTGTCTTGACAAACAGAACATACTGAGTTCTATTCCTCCCAGAGAAAATACTTTGGATGTAAGAAGCTCACTTTGGGGCCTTCAAGAGCAGAGAAATGAGATGGTGATGAGAAGGAGGCCGAGGAAGGGTATAATCACAGCTCTCACTGGGGGGCCTTTGCAGTTAGTCTTGAAGAGGGAAACTGTAGGGACCCATGTCTTAGAGACCCATCTTGCTGGAGTTGAACAGCACCAGACATTAATGCGCGGGCTGCTCCCGGGCTTGCCCACTGTCCTGTCTGTGTGGACTCCATGAGCATAGGTGGGCAGCCTCCTGCTTTGAGCAAAGACTCTATTCAGAGATGCAGGTTCTGACAGTTGATTGTTGACCGGCAACAGAGATGGTAGGGCCCAGACGACATGGTTGAGTGGGGAAAGCGTCTTCCACAGGGCCTGAGCTACTTGGAGGTCCTTGAGAGCCAGAACTGTAAGCCATGTCAGAGCAGAACTACAGCTAGACCTGCCACTTCCAGGGGAGTGACACCATCCCTATTCCTGCCTCCTGGCATCTCCACATTTTCCCAATAGTTCATTCACCTAGGCGTCCCTCTTTCTAGGCTCCTGGTTCCTAGTAAGAACAGATGGCATAGCTTGTGTGCTGGCTGCCAGGGCCTAGGACAGGGAAGGCTGTCTCTGATGTGATGTCCACAGCGGGAAGTGGGGCACCGCGTCTCTCTTGCATCATTCTGAAGCTGAACAAGAAGAGTTGGGACACAGCGGGGGAAATCCTGACCGGTAGTCACTGCAACAGTCACTTTGGCAGCTCAGTTTTCACTTGCATTTATACTCTACATCCAAACAAAAAAGTCACATGTCCAATATGGTGCATTCCTCAGTCACTAGAAATGCACTAACCATTCACCCTCAAGGGGGACATCCATAACTAAACATCTGTAAACAGCCTCTGGGTCAGCATTTCTTTGTAAGGTCATTATTTCTCTATTTCTCTGGTGATTCTATTTCATAATTCATGGACTATATTGTAAAGCTGCCAATGAGAAACGCACCTTAAATACTTGTGTATCCTTGTTTATTGCTGCTCTGCTCACAATAACAAGGAAATAGAATCAGCCTGGATGTCCATCAATGGATGAGTGGATAGTAAAAATGTAGCACATTCACACAATAGAATTTATTCACTGGTAAAGAAAACAAGAATGTGTCAGGAAGACAGATGAACCTGGAAATTATTATAGCTAGCAAGGTCATCTAGCCTCAGAAAGACAGAAGCCACATGCTCTCTCTAACCCATGGCTCTTAGCTTTTACTGTTTATATATGCACATAGAAGTGGATATGAGTATGGATAGAGGTTTGAAAACTTGCAGCTTGTGTGGATGATGTGAACTTTTGGCCAAAAGCTTAGTTATCTCTCTAGTTCCTCCAATATTATTGTTACTATTTTTAAGTTGGAGTAGAAGCAATTTCTTTTAAACAATACAATCACTTATAACTTATATGTCATTACACTGCATGCTAATTCTAATTAGATAAATGTAGCACAGGTTGGAAAACACAATTAAAATTTAATCTGTTTTGCAGGGCCTGGGACAATGTCAATCTAGAAATCTGGCTTCTCTTTTCACTTGCTCTAAATTACTGGTATGGAACGTTTCTGGCCCAATGCCTGATGCAAAGCAAGGGCTCAACAGGTAAGCACCGAGCAGCAGAATATTGGAAGAAGTAAGAGAACATACACATGGTTTAAGAAGTGAAAAAATGTTGGGAGGAGTGGAGAGGAGGCTTAATACTCGAATACAAAGTAATTTCCAACAGTTTTAAAAGTACATAAATCTTGCTATAAAAGTCCCTTGTGTTTGAAATACCTGTAGCAAAACATGACCGGGGCATGGGGGAAAATCAGTCTCAAAGAGGGGAAGGAGGGAAAGAAGACATATTTATTAGCTTTTATGGCTTCCAGTTTGTGAAATCTAATTGACACCCAAGAGGACCCATCTAGTAATTGCAGTAGCCTTGGCTGTGCATCCTGGACACCTGCAGGGGTAGAATGTGGGAAATACCATAACTTTGTTTTCCATTTTAGATAGAGATGGGGAGAAACTTGACTTCAGGACCTATAAATTCTAAGCCCAGTTTTCTCTTTGGGAATAGGGTGGGTGGAGAGCTTGGGAAGGAATCAGGAGGTCAATTTTCAAATTCCTCTCAGAAACTGGATGAATGTAGCACCTCAGGCTGCCGTAGAGACAGGAAAGTGAATGTTGACTGGATGGTGAAGTCCTCATAGATCTGGAGGGATTCTAGGAGAGTATTTTTTTTCTTTTTCTTTCTGTTGAGATAACATCTCACCTCTGTCACCAAGATGGCCTGGAACTCACTGCACAGGCCAGACAAAGAAACGGAAACTTAGAGCCTATTGTGGGGGGTGGGATGGGATGGGGCATGAATACCTCAAACTAGGGTTTTCAAGTTTCCCCTCCTTCCATCCTAGAGACTCACAGTCTCAATGCCAAGTGCTTGGGTCAGAGGAAGAACTCTTTTTTTCTGGTTTTTCGAGACAGGGTTTCTCTGTGTAGCTTTGCACCTTTCCTGGAACTCGCTTTGTAGACCAGGCTGGTCTCGAACTCACAGAGATCCGCCTACCTCTGCCTCCCGAGTGCTGGGATTAAAGGCATGCGCCACCACCGCCCGGCTGAGGAAGAACTCTTTAGCGTAGATCTAACTGGTGTTCTCTTTCTTTCATATCTACTCTCATATCTCATACCAACTCTAAGAACTGGCAAGCCAATGCCTCCACTTCCTTCCCATTTTCAGCTTTTCCTGCCCAGTCAGAGGCTAGCAAAGGATGAACATGTAACTCCATTGCAGAAACTTTCATGTTTCAACGGACTTTTTTATTTTAGGCTTATGAGAGAGGAGATTGTTTTCCAACAATGAAATCTTACTTTGGACCCTGCCTTGACCAGAAGATCCACAAGTTTCCTTAGTCATGTGTACCCAACTTTATTATCCCTAGTTATTGATTTCAGTGAAACTCTCTTGACTTAACATTTTAGGGTTATATCTTTTAATTAATTTTGATTAATTAATTATTTTTTTGTGTACAAACATGCCTGTGTGTGTCCATGTATATATGGAGGCCAGAGGACAACCTCAGGTGTGGGTCCTCAAGTGCTATTCACCTTAATTTCTTTTGAGACAATGTCCCTTATTGTCCTGGAGTAAGCATCCAGGCATCTGCCTGCCTCTGTCTCCCAGTGCTGGGATTATCTGTTAGTGTTATTTTTACGTGGGTTCTGGGGATCCAATTTCGATCTTTATGCTTGTAAGGCAAACGCTTTACCAAATGAGCCATCTCTCCCTGGGTTGTATCTTTTATGACTTAAAAGGCATTCTAGTTTTTTTTTTCTATTGATGTGATAAACACTATGACCAAAAACAACCTGGGGAAGAGAGAGTTTATTTCAGCTTACTGTTTCTAGTCCATCATGAAGGGAAGTCAAGGCAGAAACTTAAGGCTGGAATCTGGAGATAGGAACCAAAGCAGAGGCCATGGTGGAATGCTACCTACTGGCTTGGTCTCCATGGCTTGCTCAGCTGCTTATTTTATATAACCCAGGATTTCCTGTCCAGGAGTGGCACCATCCACAATGTTCTTGGCCCTCACCCATCAGTCATTAATCAAGAAAATGTCCCACAGACTTGCCTACAGGTGATCTTATGCAGCCATTTTCCCAGTTGAGGTTCCTCTTTCCAGATAATTCTAGCCTGTGTAAAGTTGTCAAAAACAAAACAAAACAAAACAAAACAAAACAAAACACAACACAACACTAAGCAGGACAGAAGATAATTCAAAGATCATCCAAGAAAACCCTCATTGAATCAGACATTTGCTCTCTGACACTGCAGGCTATGTTCTTGTGAATCATGCACAAAGTTCTACCTCTTACTCGTTAGGCCCATTCAGTCAGGGCCGTTACCTTTTTGATGAAATTGAACCAACTGATTAGGGACTGTAATTGCATTTGCTAAATTCCTGTGATGCAGAGAAAGAGTTAAGTTTACTACAGGGAAACCCAGCAAACAGTCTTAATTCACCAAGGTTAGTCATGTTAGTTGAATGCACCCCTGAAAACACCTTTGTGGATTTCTTCATAAACCTACAACTCCAATAATAGTCATGAGAACATCAGAAAACTAGAAATTGAGGGACATTCTCCAAAATACTTGATCAGCATGTCTTGAAACTGTCATGATCATCAAAATAAGAAAATGAGAATTGGCGACAGCTAAGGGAAGCCTGAGCAGACAAGGGTACAAATGCCTTGTGCAACCTGAATGCGTTCTTGGGGCAGGAAAAAAGCATTAGGTAGAAAATAAGGAAATCTAAATAAGGTATGGACTTTGATTAATAATGATGTATAGATATCCACTCATTCTTTGGTAAATAATAATATTTACATGGAGATCCATTTCGTATAATGTGTGTCAAACCAATGTAAGATGTTAGAGTAGAGGAAGTGGTGTGGGCACTGTAAGAACACTCTGTGATACCCTTGTAGCTTCTCTGTAAATATCTGAAGATGCTAAAAGAGAGTTCACTACAAATAGATGTGCTCATTTAAGCAGCTGGTTTATACGAATCACATTCCAAACTAATTGTAGCCCCTTGTTATATTAAAGTTGCCACCCTCGAGTCATTTTTGATCAGGACTTTGTGAATTACTTGGGAACTCTTTAATAAAAACCTCATTAACACCCCAAGAAACAACTGAATGTCACTGAACATCACCCCATGTGGAGTGCTGGCCACTTTACCTACAGGAGGCCTGCACTTCAGTTACTCCTTTTTGCTGTTTTTAAGGCTTAGGAAAAACATTATGCTTACTATCCGATTGACTGGTCAAAATACTGATCAAGTATTTTGTAGAACATTCCTCAGTTTCTAGTGTGCCGATGTTCACATGACTATATTGGAGTTGTTGGTTTATGAAGAAAGCCACAAAGGTACTTTCGGGTGTGTATTCAACTAACATGACTAACCTTGTGAGATCTGATTGACTCCAAGGCCTGTGATCTTTTAAGCCTGGTTGTGGTGAATTCAAGACCAGCTTGGTTTACACAATGAGTTCAGGACAGATAGGACTTCATGGTGAGACTCTATCTCATAAAAACAAAAAACCAAAAATCTAAAACTGAACTAACTAACCAACCAATCAACTCCCATCTATACAAATCCCCACCTTTTAGTTTTAGAATAGTTCCAAGAATAATCCAGGGAACACTTGTGTATCCAGCTTTCTGACTACTAAAATCCTATCTGACTGTGGTCCAAAACTGTGAGATTGTCATCGGTACATTGCTATTAACTCATCCCTGGACTTTACTCATTTTTCAACAGGGTTCCCACCTTTCTCACCTTGGGAACCAATTCAAGAGAGTCCATTTAACTTAGCAGGGCTTACCATTTTAACTGTTCTTGGTTTGTTCCATAGAACAGCTTCTACACCAATAAAACAGCATCAGACGTGGGTGACAGGGATTTTTAAGGTTAAATCTCTTTCATTTAGAATAACTTCCAGATATGCGTTGTGGTACCTGATGTAAACACTTGGATTTGGTAACAACTTCCATGGTATCTTTTTAGTTCCCCCGCTTTTTTTTTTTAAAAATGAAAATTCCAAATAGTTACAGCAGAGTGAAAAATTACTTAGTAGTTTAAAGTCATTGATGTCCATTCTCCTTTCCATTATCATCCTGTCCTGGGAACTTCTCTCTCTCTCTCTCTCTCTCTCTCTCTCTCTCTCTCTCTCTCTCTCTCTCTCTCTCTCAGAATATTTATTATGTATACAGCGTGTATGACTGCAGGCCAGAAGAGGGCACCAGATCTCCTTACAAATGGTTGTGAGCCACCATGTGGTTGCTGGGAATTGAACTCAGGACTTCTGGAAGAACAGTCAGTGCTCTTAACCTCTGAGCCATCTCTCCAGCCCCCAGGATTTCTTTCTTTAGTGTTCTTCTCTTGTTCACCATTGCTGTTGCCACCACTTTAGTCCATCTGGGAAAATATACTTTCATATTTGGAATACTAGAAAAAGCAAGATTTTCCATATGGTTAGACTCCTTTAGCTACAAACACTCTCCTATTGGGCTGATATTTAAAATTCATTAGTTTCATCATTCTATCCTTTTGCTCAGAAGTTGTCGGGCTCTGCTCTGTAATTCCAGGGGGGAGTCAAGCTGTAAAACACTACTGCATGCTTTCTCTGTCTTCTTTCTGCTCTTCTGCACGAACAAACTTCTCATGGCTTCCCAACATGAACCTTTTCTCCTAATGAGTTCCATTCTTCAGCGTCCAACTGACATACCACACCGATACAAAGCTCAGTGTTATGCTAAAAACCGTATTTGGAGTATGTTTTGTTCCCTAGTTTCTGTGCTTTCTCATTTCAAGCTTTGTCCATAGTTTGAAGAATAGCTCAAGGCTTATCTGATGATTCCCTGGAGTCCATAAAGAGCATTTACTTCTAGTAATTCAGATGTCCAATGTTTGTCCCACAGTGCATTCAAGTGAAAAGAAGAGTCCAGTTTGTGGTCTTAATTATGCTCCCTCATGTGTCTTCTCATTTTGTTCTTCCCACCACGAGACTGACTCCTCGTCAAGCTACACTCTTTGTACAGGCAAAGTCCTCTCCCCTTTCACTCCCTGGGTACAGGGGAACAATTGCAGAATTTCAAAAGACATTTCTATGTAACAAGAAAGAACAAAAGAAAATAAACACCAAATTTCAAGAAGCCACGAACAACCTAGTTTATATAATACGAGTAACATGCATCTTCAGGCGTCCCATCAGTCAGGGTTAGGTTCAGATGTGTTGGCTTCCAACTCAAAGAATAGTATAAAAGTCTATGAATTTATCCATCCTTGTAAAGAAGACTATAGATCAATCAATAGAGAATCAAAACACTGGTTTTTCTTCTATATGACCCCTAGCAGTGGGGCTGTTAATCCTACCAGGTGAGAATAAGACCACTACCATGATTTTTGAGCCAAATTTGAATCAAATTTTATTACATACTGGCCAGGTCCATGGATACTGGCCAGGTCCATTCCTGGGACCCCCAGAGTACAGCACTGAATTTCATCTGTCAGGGCCTTATAAAGGCAAAACTCACAAGGCTATATACTTCCTAACTTTGTCCAATCAAAGGCCAGCACACACCTTGACGTACTTCCTGCCCACACACCTCCTGCCTATGTATGATCAAGCACCTCCTTTGCCATTGGGGCAACCAAACTTGTTTACAGAAGCGAAAACTCGGGTTTGTTATCTTACATTAACAGCAGCCCCCAGCATTCTAGGAAGTCACCGGTCCTCAGTCAGGTGATTATAGGTAAGAGGCATTTTTGTTTTATAGATTTTTTTAAGCACGGTCATTTAAACTTAACATGTAACTTCAGCCACCACAGGGCAAAATCCCCAAGGTAACTTCAGGATATAATATGACTGCTATGGTTCCAGCTATCACATACACATTCCAGGACTGAAGAAGAAGAGGTCAAAAGGCCTTAGTGACTGTAGGCATTTCCTGAACAACGTTCACTTCATTTGATTAGTCATGCTTAGTATCAAGGGGGCATGCTAGTAACGTTTGTAAGCAGAGTATATTGTTGCCCTGAAAAAGTGGGATTGTCTCCTAGAAATGACAAGGAAGCTACACACATTTTATAGTAACAATATGGCTGCCTAAATAAGACCTGAACAATGATGTCACCAGCAGACATGCTAGCATGGAAGGTGGGAATCTCATGGTGTCCTAACCCTACACAATGAACAGTAAGCAATTATTGACTGCCGAGAGAGAGAGAGAGAGAGAGAGAGAGAGAGAGAGAGAGAGAGAGAG
>CABHPH010110732.1:0-38463 GCA_902168325.1 Peromyscus nudipes | reverse complement strand
GAGAGAGAGAGAGAGAGAGAGAGAGAGAGAGAGAGAGAGAGAGAGAGAATGAGAATTAGCCTTTTTCTGGGATGAGCCCTCTAATTGGTTATTCAATACTCAGAGAGGGAAAATTAGTCTTTGCCAGGGATGAGCCCCCTAATTGGTTATTCAATACCGAGAGAGGGAAAATTTGTCTTTGCCAGGGATGAGGACCCTAATTGGTTATTCAATACCAAGTGGTGAGCCCTGAAATCATATGGATATAAGCAATACCAAACAGACTCAGTAGGTTGTATTCATGTACTTATGTGTTCATATATATCTAACAATAATAATCAAAGGAAAAAAAGCTATGAATTGGAGAGGGAGTAAGGGGAAGCGTCAGAAGGAGGGGACATGGGAGGAAATGGAGGAATGAAAGGGAAAGAGGGAAGTGATGTAACTGTTTTTAATTAATTAAAAAAGGAAAAAGTGGTATTCTGTTCAACAAGTATAAAGGGGAATGGGTACTGACTGGATGTACAACTAGCCATTTCTGCTATCTCTGACCGTGTCTACAGAAGCCTTCCTCAGTAGATGTCTCCAGCTCTAAAACTCTGGTTCAACCTAAAACACCCACTGTCTTTGTGTTTTGAGGTTTTTTTTTTTTTTTTTTTTTTTTTTTGCCAGTAGCTATGTGGCTGCATCACCTTAGAAACCACTACCTTGGTGGCTCCCTCTTTTTACTGTGTGTTGTCTCGAAATAGGAAGGCCAAGTGTTTGCCTGGGATTGTCACAGCTGTTTTCAGTCATTGGCTTAGTACTCAGGCAGTGTCACTGGTGACTTTCTGTAGGTTGATTACTTGTTCTGTTGTGACGAAATACCGACAAAAGCGACCCAAGGAATGAAGGAAGAGTGTATTCTGACTTACAGTTCCACGGGGGTACAGTCAACCATAGCAGGAGATGTATGGCAGCTGGAGGAGGCAGTGGCTAGTCACACAGTGTCCACAGTCGGAAAGAAGAGAGCGAAGGATGCTGGTACTAAGCTAGTTCTCTCTTTTACATGCAGTTGGGACCCCAGCCCATGGAATGGTGTCAGCTACATTTAGGATTGATCTTCCTACAGTGATTAACCTAATACAGATAGCACTTGATAGATACACCCAGAGGCCTATTTCCATGGTAATTCTAGATCCTATCAAGTTAATAAGATTTACTATCACAGTGGGACTGGCCATTCAGTGCAGGGGGGCTGTGGAACTGTCCTCCAGCATGGTATATTGTTCTGTTAGTGTTCTCCACGGCATCTTGTTGCTAACACCTTTCCACTTTGGGTCATGTGATGTGTTGTGGCCAATGAGACATTAGCAAGTGTCATGCCAGAGGCTTGAGAAGCACTTGTGCACTCTAAGTGGCCTTACGAGAGTGGCGGCACCGCTCTGTAAGAAACCCAGGGTAACCGGATGGAGCAGCTGCTGGCTGAGAGCTGGAACTGTTCAGTTGCTTGTCCTAGCAGCTTCCAGGCAGTTCAGTGAAGCTCTCTTTGACTTTAGCCATCTTAGCAATCTTAGAGGAGACTCCAGAAGAAATGGACCGCTGAACTTCTCTGCTGGAGTCACGTAAATAGATAAAATTGATTGTTGCTGTTTTAAGACGCTAAATGTTGAGGCGGTTTGTTATGCATAAAAAGAAAATGGAGACACCGTGGCTATTGTTCAGAGAAGCTATAGTTTGGACTAGGTTATGGGCTAGTCATATGTCTGAGTACAAACTATGGTTTGAAACACAGACAGTTGGCACTCTCTACCGCTGCTTCTGTACCTGTGGGTTCAACCAACTATAGATAAATATATGCAGGAAAATACTGCATCCAGGTTGAACGTGTGCATACTTTTCCCTTGTCATTATCTCCTAAACATTGCATCACAGCACTATTTGAATAGCATTTACATTTTCATATGCTACAAGTAATCAGGGGGTGATCTAAAGTGCATAGCTGTGTGTGTCAGATGACAGTCTAAACCACTCTCTGTGGCGTTGGAGAAGTCCCAGAACCCTTCACTGTGGGCACAGAGGGACCATTGTACTCAACAGTCAGCATTTGGTTTGGGTAACTCATCATTCATTTCTTCATTTTTTTTCTTTGTAACTACTTAGGGCAATCAATTATTTAATTACTGTATGGAATTCCTTTGGCTCCAGTGTTTGAACAGAAAGAGGAAGTTGACCTAATTCAGAACAATTAAAGGTCAGGGCCAGGACTCAGGTTCAGATTCTTCTTTCACTGAAGCTTCAGTGGTGCAGTCAGTTAGCATGTGGTGCTTACACAAAGTCTCTTTTCAGAATACAGACACTGGAGTTCGGAAGGATCTCAGGAGAATGGTTCCTTCCTTTTCTTTGATACCGGGCACACCCTCAAATCAGGGTGATCCTGAATTCAACATGCAGCAAATGGTCGTGTAGAGCTGGGATGTGCCAACTGATGTGCCTGTCTTCAGAGTCATCTGTCTATGCTCAGCAAAATAAAAACAGATGTCCCTAAAGCAAGCAGCCACTTTCTGATTGGAACTAAGGCCCACTCCCCAGGAGGGAGTTCATATTCAGGACCATAAACCTGGTTGAAAGTCGATGATGTCATAGAGCCTAGTGAGGAGGCTACAGCTGTTGCTTTGTTAAATGGACATGTTGCGTCCATCAAATTGCCTTCTAAACAATTATGTTAATCCCAGTAGATGGATGGGATTGTCAGTTTTGGTAAGAGAAGTTTCTTTTTCCAGTTGGCAGAAGTAACTGCTGAGACCCACATCTGGTCCTAAGAATAAATGGCAGTTGAATACTCAGCCACAAATGAGGCATCCATATTGTCTCTTCAAGGTCCAGGGAATATTTGGAAGAGAAGATGGAAACAGTACAAAGAGCCAAGGGATGGAGTAGACTGTTGCGCAGCTCTGTCTTCTGTGTTAAGTGGCCTCTGCACTCTTGACTTCACAGTGGCTGTGATGACCTGTACAAGATTAGGCCCTTCAACACCCCATCATAAAGTTGGGAAGAGGCTTTGAGACTCCATCCTTCCCTGAGGATTTATGGGCAGTTAACAATAATAGGCAGGGGGAGTAAGAGACCTTTGTTTTTAGTGGTGTAGCTACCGGTAAGGTGCCCATGCTCTCTGATAAATAATTTCTACTGTACTTCTGTAACCAACCCTAATAAAACTCACAGGCTCATCAAAAAAAAAAAAAAAGACATGAAAATAGAAGGGGGATAAGTTGGCAAAAAAGGGGATTTGCAGGAGTGGGAGGGGGACAAGAGAGGGTAAGTGGAGCATGGGGTGGTGGTGGTGGTGGTGGTGGTGGTGATGGTGGTGGTGGTGGTGATGGTGGTGGTGGTGGTGGTGGTGGTGATGGTGATGGTGGTGGTGGTGGTGATGGTGGTGGTGGTAGCAGTGGTGATGTGGTGGTACACCTTTGTTCCAGAAATACTCCCTATAAGTCCATAAAGGAGTTCAAGGAAGTCTTCACCAGGGCAATTTCTGGTAGCAGAAGATTACTGCAGGTGTCAGCTGCAGGAGAATGGATGAGTAATCAGTGGTAGAATGTTATGTATTTTGTAAAAGATGTAGATTTTACATTGAACATTAGTGTGAAACTAAGAAATACTACAGTATAATTTCCACATCAGAATGATGCATGCACAAGAAGCACACCCTCTCAAGAATATTGATTTATTTGTAACACATATTAAGCATATTTAAAAGGGGGAAGGGATATGAAGAGAACATAGAGCAATGAAGGAAAGAAGTCAAAATAAGGCACGAACCTTGAACTGTGGAAATAGAGTATGCTGGTAATTGGGGGTGTGGTTGATTAAAAAATTTGTAGCTGAAATTCAAGAAGAACCCCAAAGAGTTCTCGAGGGCATGAATGGTTGGTGAACTATTTGGCTTTGGAGGTAATTTGTACACTTGCGTTCACTTGATCCTGAGTAACTTCCCAAGCAGAGGATCATTTACATGTCAGACTTCAAGATAACTAATAGTGTGCAAAGCAACAGGATTCATGTTCAATTGAACAGAAAGCGTGACAACTGGGTGAAGCAATTCTCTCCACTAACTCGAGGGTGAAATTCGATGTCACAACATGATTACCAAAAATATGAGAAGGCAAATGTCAAGAATTTTCCTGATGTTTTCCTCATGGCATTCTCTTCTATTTTAGTTTCGTGTATCAGCTATCCATGTTTTAATCCCAAGTGGAATGGACTTGCTGGAAAGAAATAAAAAATCTGAGAATGTTTACACATTGTAGTAACAGATATTTTCCATATCATCCTTAATTCCTGGTCAGAGCATGGTAAAAGATAGTGCATAGATGAAAAAATATTCTAACTTTTCTCATTAGCGAAGAGGAATCAAGAACTAAATCTGAATGATGAGGTGCTGGTAGCTCAATGCACTAAGACCACTTGGAGCTGATATTTAGGATCTTTGACCTCATGTCGTTTGCACTATCTGAAATCCAACAGGGCACCGTTGAAAACTATGATTTGGGGATTCTATGTAATTTGTGTTATATGACCTAATTCTCTCCAAATTATCTTCTTTTCTTTAATTGCTTCATCGTTTCTTTCCAAAATCTTCTGTGTAGTTGTCTTTGCCTGTAGCTGAAAGTTTTTCTGTGTCCTGCCTGGCTGGTGGTTGGGACAAATCTCTCCCACTTGTGTCCCCCAAGTAAACACATAGAGGCTTATATTAATTAAAACTGCTCGGCCATTAGCTCAGGCTTCTTACTGACTAGCTCTTACACTTAAATTCAGCCCATTTCTGTTAATTTGTATGTCGCCACATGTTCTGTGGCTTTACCTGTGTGCCATTACATGTTGCTCCTTGGATGGTAGGCTGGCAACTCCTGACTCAGCCTTCCTCTTCCCAGAATTATTCTTGTCTGCTTATCCTGCCTATACTTCCTGTCCTGGCTACTGGCCAATCAGTGTTTTATTAAACCAGTGTACAAAAGCATTATCCCACTGCATTTGCCTTCTTCAGACTTACCATTGTTAAAATGGAAATTTAAGTGGCTCCAAATTGTTCTTGAGTGGGGCAAGGTGCAGGATTGAAGAAAGAAAATTCCTATCCCTATGGAGTTTATATTTTATTGGCTTAATTCTGGTTAGTTTTGAGTATAAAATGTTTAATATTATGATACAGTAGTATCAGAAAAATGATTTTTATAAGGTACTTTTGAAATTTGGTAAATTTTTGTCCTGATACTGGTCATCTGGACCCTAGGGTATTTGACTGTTGTGACATGTCTGCCTATAGCACAGGTTTAAATATAACTTGGGTCAAATTTTATCTCTAAACAAGAGAAAAGATATCTGGAATGATAGAGTAAAGCTATAGAATGCTAATGTTTTTGACATTCATCATTGTTTATTTTTTAAGAATAATTTCTATTTTTTGAAATTATAGTATATCATTTCTTCTCTTTGCTTTCCTTCTTCCAACCTCTCCCATCTCTCCCCCTTGCTCTCTCTCAAATTCATGGCCTCTTTTTCTTCAGTCATTTTTCACGCGCGTGCGCGCTCGCGTGCACACACACACACACACACACACACACACACACCCTCCACTCAGTCTGTATAATGTTACTTGTATGTATGCAAATTGTTCCAGGGCTGATTACTTGGTATAGGCTAGCAAGTTGGAGGAATTTTCCCTGGGAAAGACTGTATCTCCTACTCTCAGCCTTCTTTAGTTATCTGGAGTTCTTAGTCTAGGGTTCTTTGCATTTTTATGGGCTGTGGTTTTCTGTGATGTTCTCCATCTGTTCCAAATAGAAGTTTCTTTGATGAGGGGGTGAGGATTTCAATTGTCTGTGGGAATAAGGATAGATATTTAAAATGTAGTTAAAGATTATGCTGGCTCAGTAAAGTGGCGATTGTAGGTTCTCTTCCAAGATCTGAGTTCTCTAGCCCCGGGTAGTTGGCTAAGTTTCCATTATCAGACGTGATTTTGCTCTTGCTAAGTGGGCCTTAAATCCAACTAGAAAGCTGTTGGTTGCTGCCAAGATGTGAGTGCCACTATTGCATCCTTGGAGTTATTGTGCTACGCTGGTAATTGTTGTGGTTCATACATGTCTCTATTTTTTAAATAAATTTGTTTGGAGAATTTTCATACATGAGTATTGTATTTACATCAATTCCAATACCTATCCAACTCCACCCATGTCCCCTCCCACTTCTTAAATTATTGACCTCATCTTCTTTAATTATTATTACACACACACACACACACACACACACACACACACTCACACATACTTTACTCAGCAGGTTTACTTAGTATTGCATATATATATATATATTATATATATATATATATCTGTTTTGGGTTGACCACTTGAGATTAGGTCACCTATCAGGGGTCTCATCTCTGGAGAAGACTGAGTCTCCTTCTCTGAGAAGCCATTAATTGTTTATAGATTTTCACTAGGGGTGGATCCATGTGAAATTTACACCATGCATATTGGCAATTTTTTTTTTTACATCCTTTAGATGTTTGAAAGGTGTATCTTTCATTGAACAAGAGCAAAAAGTTTGATGCCCTAAATTTTTATAGTTTGGGCATTTGGTACATTGAGATACATTCTAATCTTTTCTCATTATTGTTACTTAAAAATTTAAATACATCCATTTATTTTATTTGTGTGTGTGTGGACTTATGTGCATGTGTGCACAGGAATGCCTTGGCATGTGTGTACGTCAGTGGACAACTTGTGGGAGTTATTTCTCTCCCTCCACCTTGTGTGTACTGGGCATTGGAATCAGGTTGTCAGGCTTAGTAGCAAGTGTCTTTCTCCACTGAGATCTCTCATTATTTACGGCAATGTCTATGATGTATGAAGCAAATCCTCCCAATACAATCTTGTTTGCATCTCATGCAGTTTTGCTTCCTGAACTCTTTCCCATTCTGAAAATCCTGGGCCTTGTACTTTTTTTCTCCTCCATGTTTATTGTTTCTCGGTCAGTCCCTGTTTTCTCTAGTTCTTTGAATTTCTGAGGAGTGTTGTATCAGTTACAGGAAGTTGCATGGCGGAGGAGCAAACGAGCTCCTATAGAAAGGGTATTGAACAAAGCTCTTGTCAAGCTTACCAGGAAGTATCTGGGTTGGGAATATCAAAGTGATATTGCCAAACAGTTCCATCCATTATAAATTAGTCATTTGTAGCAGTAGGCTATTTTAGATGCTACACGTAGGCTAGATATTTTAGAGTTCTGAACTGATTTCTTCATCCTTCCACAATCACTGATTAAGGCATTAAAATAAATTCATAACAAGAATGATAGTTTAATAATTTCCAAGTGTACATCAAGATTTAGTTTCTCTTTTTCCTAGGTCTGACTTATACAAAATTAGAATAATATCTGCATTTTAAAAGCAAGAAAATTGCTGTGTGTAGTGGTGCATATATATGATCCCAGATCTTGGTAGGCAGAAGCCGGAGAATCAGGAATTCAAGTTCATCTTTTGCTACATAGAGAATTCAAGGTTAGCCTGGGTTACATGAGATCCTGTCTCAAGAAATGAGCAAACAAGCAAACAACCAAATGAGAAAACTGAAGGTTTAATTTGTTGGATGACAACGTACAGGTCTGTTTGTGAGGTTTCTAAGTGCATGCTCTTCCCATAGTACACTAACTACCCTGGAAACTGAATCCCAACCTATACCTAAATAAATAAATCAGTAGATAGCAATACAACTTAGTGTGATCACAGACCTGAGGAATGCTGTGGAACTCAGATGAAAGAGCAAATATCTCTGAGGGCCAACTCTAAAGGCTTAAGGAGAAGAAGGCCCTTAGATAGCAAAACCCAAGAGAGGAGGCTATGCATGTGCCTAAAATTCCATTTTATATATTTATGTACTTTCTCAGATTCTTTTCCAAAGAACACAATATACAATATACAGCTAAAAGAAAAAACAAACAAACAAACAAACAAACAAACCAAACCAAACAAAACCAAAAACCCCAACCAAATATAGTCAGTATTGCTATGTAAGAATTTAAAGCAAATATACTTTTCAGGTTTGTTTACATTTACATAGTGTGTGTGTGTGTGTGTGTGTGTGTGTGTTGTGTGCCATGGAACATTTGTGGAGATCACAGGGCTGCTTATGAGAGACTATTGTCTCCTTCCACTATGTGTGTCCGAGGATATTGAACTGGGGCCATCAAGCTTGGTGGCAGGCACCTTTACATACATCTCCCTGGCCCATATACTTGTTTTTACTACGTTCGACAAGTTGTCTTTAAATTAACAACACTATATTGTTTGCATATTTTATGTTAATCCCCAGGCTGAGTCACAGATGGGCGATATGGGTTTCAGAAATGTTTCTGCTGTCATTGTGCCTCAGAACATCTTCAGAGAAATGAAAACAATGTTGTAATACATGGAAGCTCTGTACTTTCGAGAGAAGCCCCCGAAGCCACATTTAATTACAGCTTCTAATTAAATTGAGTCATAAATTTAAACAAAAATACATACTATTATTTGTAATATTGGCAAAAAAAAAATCACAGATTTGTGTAATAGAAAGGGTCAAGTTAATAGAGTCCCCCCAAGGAAAGCTGAGACCCAGAGGCAAAATTTTAATTTAAGTTTTTTGTGTTCACTGACTTCTCTCTCACTTCTTGACTAGCTTCCTCTAAAACATCAGCTGTCCGTTAAAACATGAAACTCTCAGTTCTCATTCAACTACAGAAAGTTTCTTGGGTTGTGTCATGCCCTTTCATCTTTCCAGCCTCTAGGGGGAAGTGTGTTTTCAACAATTCTGCTCCAGGAGGTATGTTCTTGTGGGTTAAGGCTTCACTGTGGTGTTATCTAGTGTGACTTCGGATCAGCTGGACAGTCTGCAAGGACCCTCACTTTACAGGTGTTAGCCAGGGGGGTTCTGAGGCAGGGGGATTGTAGAGAAAATGCCCCAGATATTTTTACTGCATTTTACAATATCATGGCAATTTCTCCCGTGGTAGTCTTTCCTGGTGACAGCGGATAAACACGTGGACACAAACTTCACTCCACAGAACTAGAAACAAAATAGAGCTTGGATAGTGACGAAAACATCTCTGAATTCTAGAAAAGCCTATGAGTGTCTGTAATATCACATTTAACACTAATGTGTTTAGGCTTTCGACTGGCTAATCTTATTCCTTTGTTTTCTTTGACAACTGAAGTTGATAATTGAATTCTGAATGTGAAAAACATGGCCCCCTCCCCTGAAAGGAGCAATACTTAAAACCTGAGTTTAAGGCGATTTCTGTTTTTCCCTTTTCTTTCTTCCTTCCTTTCTCTCTTTCTTTCCTTCCTTTCTTCCTTCCTTTCTTGTTTTGTTTTAATTATGATTAAAATATTATAAAAGTTATATTATCAAGTGGTGTTATTTTCAGTTTTACTCTTCTGGAAAGCCTGAAAATTTATTTTTACATAAGTGGGTATATGTATGTGTATGTGTGTGAGTGTATGAGTGAGCATGTGTGTATGAGTGAGTGTGTATGTATGTGTGACTGTGTGTTACTAGGCATTGAATTTATCTCAGGCAAATTCCAGTGGTCCATATCCCCTGCTCTGCTCCCTTTCTTTCTCTCTTCTTTTTTAATCCTTTATTTGGTGACAGGATCTTATAAAATGAAATTGCACAGGTTGGTCTTGAATCACTCGGTGGCCCAGGCAGTCTTTGGATTTGATGTCTCCCGAGTAGCTGGAGTTTCAGGCCCGTGTCATCAGGTCCAGCTGTAGCGTGATGATACAAAGAATGCCACTACAGTGGGAATCAGCTTGGTTACCAAACCTGTTTTACATAGCATTATAGGTGATTTTCCCAATAAAAAATATCCTCAGGGGATAAAGAGACATTTAAACATACCTTGCACACACTTTGGGCCACGGTTCTTCAACTATAGAAGCAGAGATGTCTTTTCCGGCCTGAGACCCCAGAACTACCTGATAGTCACACATGATAGTTCCCGCGGGTGCCTAAAGAACTCTTCGAAGCAAACAAACCCTCCTTACTCAAACCCATAGGCTTGTCTTACTGTTTATAATCTCGTGCTTGTTTGCGTTTGAAGACTATTTATTTATTTATTATTTTCAAATCCCAGCTTCTGTTCATTTGGAATCCGCAAGGATGTGTTGAACACAAGGCCAGCAACATTGTGGCCCCCTCCCCGCTGTTTCTGGGCGGATCCACAGCTTCCTCTTGTCTGTGCTCTTTAGTAACAAGTTGGAAGCTGAGCGCTCCTACCCAAAGGCCACAGGGAGGCTATGGTCCTAGCCATAACATAATCGCACTGCCCTGCTGTTGACCCAAGGGCGAGGCTGGGCAGCGCCTGAGATGCGAGAGGCACTCACACAGGGTGCCACTGAAATCCCAGACTCTTCTAGAGAGCCCACACCGTACCCTGCAAAATCATATCGCTGTTGGCTGGTGTTCTCCAGACACAGGGCATACCGGGTGGTAATAGGAAACCTCCGTCCCTCATGTCTCCTGGCAACCAGTTGGAATCCACTAAGACCCTTGGAATCCAGGATTTAACTGTTGTCTTTTTTTTCTTTCTTAAATAACTATGAGCCTATAAACAAATGTTTGCTCTCCCAAGAGTTCAGGAAGGATTTAATTGCTGTAAAGCGCTAAATGTCAGATTCCAACGTGCGTGGATAACTCTTCAGTGTTAAATTTTACATAGAAGCCTCTTTTAGTACTCGTTAGCAGCTCTAATTAAATAAACAAAAGCTCACTCAGAATTTAGAAACTCCCACTTAACAGCGAAGGTTTAGGGACCATAGCGCAGAACTAAAATCTAAATGGCTCCGGGTAAGCAAAGTTACCCGGAATTACATTTTCACTGCTAGAAAGGGCGTTGGAAGTGCTGATGCCCGGAGTTGCCATGTCCCCAGACACCTCAATTTGTCATTTCATAGTCACAGATGAGAGCAAAGACACTTCGGGGAGGGAGGGGGTGTCTTGGAATTAAAAAAAAAAAAAAAAGCACCGGGGGCAGCGGGTGAAGAATCCAAGTTTCTGCCGAAAGAGGGCGTACGTTTTAGCCTAACAGAATTCTTGCACACACCGACGTCCAGCTAAATGAAAGAACTTTTTAAAAACATTTCACATTAACTTTAATTTGCGGGACTTTAGTGTCAGAACTACCTCGTGCAATACAGCCTGTTCCCACCGCAAGTGTCTTTGCTGCGTGACCACGAAAAGAGGGTGCACGTCCTTTTGGACCTGCGCAGCTGCGCGGTCCTGCGCGCCCGCCGCGCCTCTGGTCTGGGACATCCCCACAAGCATTTCTACTCGGTCTGCATCGCTGTGGTAGTTGTGACCAGTGGGAAGATTGGGTCTCCCAGGCAGGACCTTTCTGGGCATCCTGGAACAGAAGCGGCTGGATCTCCCAGCACTGGGGTTGGAGCAGACTGCTGTTCGGTACTTAGGGATTCTCTGGGGAAGATTTTTTTGAGGGTGGGGGACGACAGTCCCTTTTAGTTACCGGATTTAGCAAATAGAAACTTGGGGGGGGGATGCTTTACAAGGTCTGTGACACTTCCTGGAATGGAATCATTTACCTATCATTGGAAGCAACAAGTTTCGCTTTTCTGGTCTTGGTGACCCTGCAGAGGGTCTGTGCCTTGAAACACGGCGACGGCTGCGGTCGCTGAGATTCTAGCGTGCCCCAGCAGCCCGGAGGGAGAGGACCCACGCCGGGTGGGGGAAAGACGGGTGCGGAAACCGCCCAGGCCAGATGGGCATACCAGGTCGGCAAAAGAATCTTCCTGCACTGGGACCTTGTTCCTTGTTCCCCGACCTTGCTCCGGGGACCTGTAAGGTCAGGTGCGGGACAGGACTGGGTGCATCCAAACAGAACGAGGCCGGAGCAAGAAAAGAGGTGAGAGCGATTGAGACCCATGGAATTTTGCACCGAAGCCACCAATTTGGAAACACCAACCCCCGTTTTTGCAGCGTGTGTGTATGCCTGTGTGTTTGTGCATGTGTGAGCGCGCATTTCTTTCCTTTCAAACGTCTATACATTTTTTTCTTTTTTAAAGTCGGAGGCTAGAGAGAGCAGAGCCGGCGAGAGGCGGGGACCTTAGAGTCGCGCTGCGCCGCGAGGGCTCCCGCGGGTGTAGACGTGGGCGGCTGTGGCTTTGAGCCAAAGCTGAGCACCGGCAAGGAGTGGGGCTTAGGGACCCGGCAAGCGCGAGTAGGCCAGGGGTGCGGGGAGGAGCCCTGATGTAAGAATGTTAATGAGAGGCTCCCCCAGCCCAGCCCCCACCCCTCCCCCCCCCCACCCACCCCACCCGCTGCAGAGACAAGCCCGGCCTCGGCGCGCCATGTGTGGTAACGCGCTCCGCCGCTGCCACGCTATTTAAACACCGGCTATGGATCCAGGAACCCGCGCGAATCAATGGGATCAAACGCGAAGGAGGTGCACCGTCAATTACAAGCACCTGGACAAGTCTAACTTTTATTTTTTCTTTTACAAATAACGCCTTCAAACGCAACCTTAGCAACGCCCAAATAAGAAGCCACCTCTAAAGCCAAATAGCCTATGAGCAAAGGGAGGGAGAATATATATTTATAATAAGTCTATATGTATATTACAGACGCACAGGTTTACATTCGGTGAACTTTTTTTTCTTTTCTTTTTCTTTCTTTCTTTGCTTTTTTTTTTAAATTTGAAAACCCAGGGACACTGCAGAGGACTCTTCCTCTCTCTTTTGGCGCGTTACTAAAGGGGGTATTCTGTTTTTTTTTTTTTTTTCGGGGCGCCCCAGGGGGCGCGGGGACAGAGGCAAGAAGAGTAGGGAGGAAAGAGGCAGGGTGGGCGGGGGGCAGAGGGCGAGCGGGCGACCAAGGCGAGGGCTTGCTGGCAACACGATGCGGTCCGTGCTGCTGCTCACTTTCTGGGCGTGCGTGCTGCTGGCCCGGGCGCTGCTGGCTGGCGGCGCGAGCGGTGGCGGTGGGGACACCGGGCCAGGCAGCGGGCGCCGGGAGAGAGAGGCGCTGGCGGCTCAAAAGATCGAGGTGCTTGTGCTGTTGCCCCGGGACGATTCGTACTTGTTCTCGCTGGCCCGGGTGAAGCCGGCCATCGAGTACGCTCTGCGGAGCGTGGAGGGCAACGGCACCGGGAGGAGGCTGCTGCCTCCGGGCACTCGCTTCCAGGTGGCCTACGAGGACTCGGACTGCGGCAACCGTGCGCTCTTCAGCCTGGTGGACCGCGTGGCGGCGGCGCGCGGTGCCAAGCCGGACCTCATCCTGGGGCCGGTGTGCGAGTACGCGGCAGCCCCGGTGGCCCGGCTGGCGTCGCACTGGGACCTGCCGATGCTGTCTGCGGGAGCGCTGGCCGCCGGCTTCCAGCACAAGGACACGGAGTACTCGCATCTCACGCGCGTGGCGCCTGCCTACGCCAAGATGGGCGAGATGATGCTGGCCCTGTTCCGCCACCACCACTGGAGCCGCGCTGCCTTGGTCTACAGCGACGACAAACTCGAGAGGAATTGCTACTTCACCCTCGAGGGGGTCCACGAGGTTTTCCAGGAGGAGGGTTTGCACACGTCTGCCTACAATTTCGACGAGACCAAAGACTTGGACCTGGACGACATTGTGCGCTACATCCAGAGCAGTGAGCGAGGTGAGCAGGAGCGCGACCTGGGCCCTTGGCTCCGACCCAGCGGTTCTCGGTGGCTCCCCCACAAACCCCACCAACTCAGCCTTTTGCAGATCTCACTCTGCCCCGAAACCCCGAGGGCCGGAGGAGGGTGCACGCGGGGACTTGTTCAGGTGTGAGCTGCCTGACCCAGGGGCGGGTTGAGGATAGTCCGTCGCGGTGGAAGGGGTGTGCCTAGAGAGTCTTGGGGAGGTGGACCTGGCCATTAGAGGGAACGTTTGAGCCTACTGCTAGCTCAGTCCCAAGTATGACAGGTGTTGTCAAACACCAACCCTCTTCGACAGCTCCGGGGTCCCAAGCGGTCCAGGAATTTGTCACCCTTGTCCAGGACTGTCGCGCGCCCCCTGATAGGGCGACGCCCGGCAGCGGCTCGCAGCTTTTGGACGACCTGGGGGTCTCCTGGCTTCCCTGGCTGCTCTTTCCACAGACCCCAGGTCTCCCTTAAAGGCTCTTTGTGTTACTCTTCCATGCCCCTTCTAGTCTCATATAAACAAGCTTCTGTGGTTTCCACCAAAGTGCGTCGCTGTGTCTGGACTCAGGCGACACTCACTTCCCCCGGGTGCGTTGGGCTTCGCAGACTCGGAAAGAGCGCAGAACTGGACTTGGCCCGAGCGCGCGGCAGGATCCGGTGCTGAGCCTCCTTCCCACGGGTCCCCTTCCCGGGCTTTTCTCTCCGGAGTAGCCGAGGGCTTGGAACAATAGCTAAACTAGACAGAGAGCTTAGGACTGGAGGTTGCTTTTCTGTAGTATAGACAGCTGAAGGAGCCGGAATCCCCGCACAGGGTAGTGTGTTGGGGTGTCCCGGGTGGGGTTCACAACATTGGGGAAATCCCGCCTGTGTTTTCCCTTGGTGCGCAGGCGCCCGGAAGGTCCGTGGTATTCCCCCCTCCCCCCTCCCCCCTCCCCGCAAAGCTTCCGATGCTCCGGGGTGCTGTCCGGGTGAGACCTTGGGGGACCCGAGCCAGCTAGACACCCGGCTTGTCCACAATTTAGACGCCGGGGACCTGGGTCTGCCTGTTGCGGGACAACTTAGCATGAAGCTTGGAGACTCAGAACAGGTGAGGTGGGCAGAGAAAGCTTCAAGAGTGGCGCCACAGCGGGGCCCCTCTCTCCAACTTGGCCACTCCGTGAGCACGCCCTGTAGAGCAGAGAGGTGTGGTAGATAGTGTGGACCGGACAAGTTTGACCGTAAGAACTCCAGGCTGTCTGCGCAGAATCATTGTTCGGTGCTCAGGCAGGGCACTGGTTATGTAAAAGGCAAGTTCTGTCCTATGGTGGCAGATTTGCCCCTGCTGGGCGAGAAAGTGACATCAACTTTTCTCCCACCCTCAGTCCTCAGGTTACCGCAGCTTCTTACAATACTGGTGCTCCTTCAGTTCTGGGCTTCCAGAGCCTGGAGACTCCCTGGGGCAGGCTGGGCATGGGGGTGTGTCCTCCTCCTGGCTAGATCGAGGTTTGCAAACCCTGTCATTGCCTCGTTGGCCCCAGTGAGGTGGTGACCTTGGCACAGTGGCCTGGGATGGGAGGCCTGGCAGATCTGTCTGTCCTTGTTGTGTGGCCCCGGAGCTGCTTGGTTGGTGCTGGGAGGGCCAGAGTGTGATGGTGGGCTCAGGGACTGCTGTGTCCTGGTTTAAAAGGACTCCAGCCTGCATGCTGTCCATGTTATTATTTTTAAATACACCAAGCTTGGTGGATATACTCAGATCTCTTCGCTTTTATTTTCCCTTCAGTTTAGTGGCCAAAGTTTGCTAGACAGGTGTGGTAAGGTTATGATCGTATGATTCTTTCCCTAAAACCCTTCTCTAACAGTGATATGGCAGATTTTCCAAAATCTAAACAAAAATAGTTTTTTCCCCCCAGGCTACCCTCATCTCAATTTCATACTCTTTTGTAGAGAAAGTTGTAAGCTCTTGGGTGCTTCCTGTAGATCTGAATCTTTACTTCACCACGGGCAGTCAAGGTGTTCACTAGGGGTTTAGTGTATGTTCTAAGTAGAGTTTGTGGCTCAGTCACTTGCTAGCTGCCAGGATCCTGGGCTGTTAAAGTGTACCCTAGGTTCTTCAGGTAAAGCGGGCTTCTGTAACAGCCACATCTTGGGGATTCTGGGAGGGTTTAATGAGCTAAGCCACCAGAATGCCCTGAAACAATGCCAGACCCATGAAGGAAATGTGTGGCTTCCTTGTAGTGGGTGTTGTTTTATATATAATAATCACCTTCACCTAGAAGGGGAAGCCATGTCCTGGGAAGCACACTAGGCCGAGAAGCACACATCTCTGGATGCAGCTTCTCTGCCTTGCAAGGCGCTGAATTTGGAATGTGTTTCTTCTGTGAAACAGGGAGCTGGATGAGAACTTGGGATTCTTCCAACTGATATTGAGGTCTGGATTGTACTTACCCAGATGTAAAAATGTAACATAGCATCCTGCCACAGAGGATCTTCTGTCCTTATGAGCCCTCCCCATCTCCTCTTTTTGGAAAGAACATTTCAACTTTAAAATCAAATTATGGATATCTGAATATCTTTACTGGTAAAAAGTGACCTGTGGCCACCTCAGTAATAATATAACTAAATTTTCTTGTGGCTACATGTGATGCCCGTTAGAAAGGAAAACTAAAAACCAACCAAACAACCAACCAAACAACCAACCAACCAAATAAACAAACATACCCTCCCCCTCAATCCAAATAATTCTTATCTCCTAGGGTTTACCATCTAAGTCAATAATTGAAAAACTTTAAAAAGTCTAATATAATTAAAATACATATACCTGAGCATGTGTGATTTATTAAAAAGCCAGTGATCTTACAGCATGCATTTATACTAGTGGCCAAGGTGATGGCCCAGAGTCAGTCTCAACTCCTAGGCATGAGGGCAACAGAGAATTTATCAAGAGCTAGCTAGTTTCAGGTGGCTTTGAGAACTAGAGAGCAGGAGATGAGATTTCATAAGGGGCTGTTTGGCCGTGTATCATATTTATCACAAGATGGTGACCAATTTTTATATACATGGTGGGGGGGTGGCAGAGAACACTGGACAGTAAATTTTAAATATCCAAGTCTTTTTATAAAGTTTCTGTGTTTAATTCCAGATAAAAATTTGAGTGTAAAGGAGACATCATTATTTTTTCCCCAGAAATTCCAACGAAAACTGGACAAGATAACTCCTTAGGCAGGTGGCTATGTCTTGCTAGCTTTTTAAAATCCTCAGGATTTGTCTATTTCAGGTACTAAGGATATTCTAAAAACACGTTAGGAAATAGATGTCTGTGGCAGAAATAAACACACACACACACACACACACACACACACAGATTGGTGTGGTGGCACATGCCTGTAATCCCAGCATTCAAGAAACTGACTCAAAAGAACTGTGAGTTCAAAGTCAACCTGGGCTATAGAATATACCCTGCTATCCCAAAGTACAAACAAACAAAAACAACAGACAAATGTTTTTTACTTATTACTGGATTCACTTGTATAGCTGGTTACTGACCTTGATATGTCAGATGAAATGATACATTTACTATCAAAAGGACAGAGAGATACATTTTTCAAGCAGTGGAAGGTCATAGTTGTTTTGTTTATGTGTTTTCCAAGATACAGAACTAGAAGTGATCTACACACAAATGATTTTGTGTGAAAACTAGTTTTATTCTTTTAGTTATTGCTATGTTACTTCCTTGGGCCTAGATAATGACTGTAGAAATATTTAATGAATACAGGAACAACTTAGTTTTAGTAGTCTGGTGTAAATGACCAAATAATTTGTCAGCAGAATTTTTAAGCAAAGAACCCATCATAAATCTACCTAGCACACAGTACCAGGATAGAAAGTGCTACAGTCCACAGTGTAGAAACTGCAAGAGCCTTTGGAATGGATAGAGCTTTGTGAACAGCAGAAATAAGGGCGTGGTCTGTATTTTGTAAACAACATCCCTTGCTATGTAGTGTAGAAACAGGATAAACTGCTTTTGAAAGAAATTAGATTTTTATTTTTATCCAAGTTAGGTATCTGATCTTACATCTATGTAAGATCAGAAAATGACACATCTTATCTGGAAAAAAATTCCTTGTCACTTACTCCCTGTTTCGGACCTACCATCATTTCTGATTCTTGTGGATGCTCTATAGCAATTTGCCTTTAGAACTCCAAATAATATGCTACTTTTGATTTTTTGTTCAGTTTTAGGTTTTATCTCTTGGAATGCCGGTCCATCCCTCTAATATGGTCATGTCGGCATTTTTTTGCTTAGCTCTGTAGTTGGTATTGATACTTACATTACCTTCTAAAGCTGTTCACGGTTGATCCAGTTGGAGTTATTAAAAAAAGGCCTTGTTTTTTTTTTTTTTTTGGTTCCGTCTCCTGTGGACTGACTGCTAGAATCATCTGTAAATTCTCTATTCCAGGCTCCTGAGCTGTTTCAGCTTAGTCGTTTTCTTGGCATCCTGTACTATCATCACTCTGAGCTCTTTATGGAGTGTTTCCCCAAGACTTCCACCACCTCTCATTTTGAGCCCGTTCCCTGCCTTGTTTTGGTGGACCACATCCTCCAGGAGCTTTCTGACAAAGGATGGATGAGAGATACATTTTGAAATGTTTCAAGATTGAAAATTTATTTATTTTGCCCTTATACATAATTATAAAACTGCACAAAATTCCATGCCATATGTAATTCCCTCCCTCAAAATTTGATATCATTACTCCCTTGTCTTCTAGATTCTGAAGTTGCTGTTAGTTTGAATTGGATTAGATTCTGGACTTAGTGTTTATTATTCCTCCCCCACCCAGAACATGTTAGACTCTTCTTTTTGCCCTCTGTAGCCTAGCACTTCCCCTTGGCACACATTGCTGCCAGAGTTTTGCTTATGCCTTGGTAGGCCCCATGTCCTCAGAAACTCATGTCTTTTAATTCTAAGAAAACTTCTTAAATGATTTCTTTGATAATTTTATTTCCTTCATCTTAACTGTGTATATCAGACCATCTGACTGATTCTCTGCACTTCTTCTTTCCTACTTTTTTGCCCCCTTAATGAAAAAATGCCTTTTGTTTGGGGGGATTTCTTTGGGCTGCTCTCCAAAATTACTATCCCATTTAAAATGTTTAGATTTATTTTTCTATTATTTTATGTGCATGAATGTTTCGCACGCCTGTATGTTGTGCATCACACGTGTGCCTGGTGCCTTGGTGCCCGAGGCGGTGATGAGCCTCCATGTGGGTGCTGGGAATCAAACCTGAGTCTTTGCAACAATAAGTGTTCTTAACCACCGAGCCAATTCTCCAGCCTCTGCTACTGCACTTTTCATTTCTGTGATCACACTTTCAGTGTGCAGCGTGTGGCACACTCTGCTCTGCCTCCAGGCAGCAGCTCCCGCCTCCTGTGTCTAACTAAGTATAGACCTACAGGAACATGAGTGTAAGATTCAGGTGGAGAACGTGGGAAATGCCCTTTTTATTGTTCCTTTAAACTAGTTGGAAAGCAATGCATTTAAAAATGCTGCCAAAGAGGTCTCCTCACCATCCGCTGTAGGTAGGGACAGCCACAAACCATAGAGTGTCACTTACTTGAAAGTCCTCTTCCAGGAGCAACCCTTTACCCACATGTCAACCTACAAAGTGTGCTGTGTGCAAGTGGAGATACCTCAAAGGAGAAGAAAAAGCCCGGCATACCTCTCCTACTCTTCCAGACTCACCAATAAGATAATTCACTACTTTCTCTCTTGCTGGGACTAGTGAGGGGACACATGAAAGCCCTTGAGAGACATACAGATGCTAGTTCTTTGGCCTCAGGGTACAGTCTGTTCTATCCTAGGGCAGGTATAGCTCTCAAAAGGATGCTTAGGGTCAACACCCAATGCCTTTGGATACTTGAACCACCTCACTGGCTTCTCTGATTCATATTGCCCCCTCTGTAGCATCCCACTACTTATAATTTGGCTCCCCAGTTAGCTTGCCTGGATACAAGTGTATATATTGACACAAGTGTATTCATGATCCTTCTGGCTCCCCATAGGACATAAGCAACCCACAGTTCTGACAATCTAGTTATAAATATCATGCAGCCTATGTGCCCAACGTACCAGCAGAATCAGTTTCTACAAATGGCTATTGAGAGACACTCAGTTCTAGACAACTGATGCAACTTGATAAGGGCTCCTTAGTAGACAGCCAATCAGAGCTTCATGGGTCGCTCTGGAGATGTCCACTCTTGGAGTCTGTGCTCTTCGGACTTGCTCAGCAGTAGCCTCTTGTTGGCTATTTTACGAGATACTCTGCCTATGATTTTTTTTCCCATTGAAGGGGCTTGATCTAAAATGAGGGCCCAAGTTAGTAATTAGGAGTTTCTTTGAGAGCTTCTTTATTGAGACATCGTGGGATTTTTCTAAAATCCCAAATGTGTAATTATATTTCCAAAAGAAACAACACCTACTCTCAGTGTTATGGGCTTCAGGAGTTAGGCATTGTCTCAAAACTATGTTTTCTAAAGTGCTGGTGCCCTGTGCATGAAGCCTCTCTGTGGTTAAAAATGTCAGTCATAGCCCAACACTCTGAGCTAATGTGTGCAGTGAATGGTATATCAACAGGAGTCCAGGCCTCTGTGCAGAATGTCAAGGCTGTTTGGGCACAGTCTGCAATTTGTTTTGTGTCTTTTAGCACCCCTACTTGTACAAAGAGCACACACATCTCAGAGGGCTGGTATGCATCCTGATAAGGCCATTTACAAGCACCTAGGCTTCTGTGGGTCTCCTCATATTCTGCGTAAGAGGCAGATACCGTTCTCCTGGTCATGGGGCCTGCGAGCCAAAAACCAGCAGATTGACTGGACAGTGGCCAAGTCTCCACTTCACTCTACCCTGTGTCACTCTTAGGTCACGGGCAGCCATCTCTTAAAGCTCTTTAGAGCCTCTTATATTTGACAGTGTGACTACAAACTGAGAGAACATGGAAAGTGAGTGTGTGTGTGTGTGTGTGTGTGTGTGTGTGTGTATGTATGTATGCATGCTGAGATCTTAATATCTATTTCCTCTGTGTGTTGGGCCTCCTTCAGAATAATGTTTGTAAATGAACACAGAAGAAGGTGTATATCCATGGCTGATTTGCCAGAGGAATGTTCTTTCTGAACGCTTCCACCCTGCTTTCCCTGGAGAATGTGTTTACTGTGTTACTAAGAATGAGTAGTCACCATTCTCCCCTGTCTGTTTTTGTTTGCTTTGTTTTTGAGGCAGGTTCTCACAATGCAGCTTAGAGCTCACTATGTAGCCCAGACTACCCTGAAACTCATGGCAATCCTCCTGCTTCAGCCTCTCTTGTACTGGAATTACAGGCACAAACCACCATGCCCAACTCTTCTTGCTTTATAACCTTCACTCTAATTTCACCAATTGTTAATACTTTGTCTTAGCATTTTGCATATATCCCCTCTCTTTCCTTTGTCTTTTCTGATTTCCTATGTATGTATGTATGTATGTATGTATGTATGCATCTATGTATGTATATATATATATGTACTAATAATCAACAAACCATCCGTCTACCCATACATCCATTGTCTATCTATATCTATTTGTTTTTCAGACAAGGTCTCATTATATGGGCCAAGGTATCCTTGAACTCATGATTCTTCTACCTCTGCCTTCAAAGTTCTGGGATTACAGACATGAACCACTATGATATGAACACTATTGATATGTGTTTGTCTAAACATACATATATACAAAATTACAAAGATTATGTTATGAAATGTTTGAGAATAATTTACAGGATCATGCTTCTATATCACTAAACACATTTCCTTTTTTGAGATAAAGTCTTATTTAACACAGTCTGGCCTTAGATTTCAAAGATGACCCACACAGAGCTGAGGTTACAGGGGTATACCACTGTACCCAGTTTTCTGTGGTGCTGCGGACCAAACCCATAGCTGTGGGTACTCTAAGCAAGGACTCTACAGACTGAGTCACATCCCCAGCTTTCTCAAAACATTTAAGAACAAGGATATTTACATAAATTACTGCAGCAGTAGTCCTGAAAGACAAGAGCTTTAAAGCAAACACATCCTGCTGTCTAGCTACCGACCTTAAGTCAAATTTCATCAACTGTGAAATGTCTCATGATATCCTTACAGAAGATCTTTTACTTGTATTTTAAGGAGCATGGATGAATCACTCATCCTACCATCTCTTAGGTTGGATTTGTAGCTGCTTCCTCCTGACCAGATGCACTTTGCCTATTTGTATATTTCTGGCCTTCTGTGTGTTCCACCAGGAGGTACTGTGTCTGTGTTCTCGTAGTGATGCTGGCTCCTAATGCTTGGTTATGGTGTTGTTTGCTAAGTTTCTCTAAGTTAAAGTTATCGTAGATTTCCCTTTTATCTATGGTTTCATCTTAGGATTTAGCTACCCATAGTCATGTGGTTTGAAAATTTTAAATGAAAAATTTCTTCAAGCAAACAATGCATAAATTTTAAGTTACTTTTGTTGTAGTATATTGTTATATTGTTTTATTTTATTATTAGTTACTATTGCTAATCTGTCACAGTGTCTAACTTAGAAGTGAAGTTTTATCATAGGTATGTATGTTGAGGGAAAAAATGGTATATTTTTCTACCCAACTTTTGGGAATGCTCTGGGATCTGGGTTTGTACCTCCTGTGGATAAATGGTGACCATGAATTAGGTAGTTTATGAAGAGCTCTTCAAGACTATATAAATGTTGTATTCTGCATCTGTTGTAACCTGGCTGTTTGGGGCTGCTGTCAGCCTGATGTGTTTGGGTGACTCACACGCTGTTTCTTTCCCCAGTGGTGATCATGTGTGCCAGCGGTGACACCATTCGGAGCATCATGTTGGCGGTGCACAGACATGGCATGACCAGCGGAGACTACGCCTTCTTCAACATTGAACTCTTCAACAGTTCTTCCTACGGTAACTGTGTCCAGCTTCTCCAGCTCTGTTGAAATGTCAGAAAGAGGGATGAGAAAGAGTCAAAAACTTTAGTGAGGTCTATAGATGTGATTTCAGTTACCATGGGAGCCACGTTTGCTTTAGAAAATTCATGATTCTGAGCGCTTCTACAATGCCTCATAGTTTCTCAAGCTTTTCATCTTTTCCAAGAACCCAGTGGGAGCAAAAGACACCATGTACCTGGGGTGTCAAGGAACTTCTGTGTGGGTCAGCATAGTCCGTTCCTAACTCCACAGGAATATACATGCAGGCACCAAATGTCCTTGTCATAGCAGATTGCCAGAATAATTTAAGTGTGATTTGGGATAGAATTTTAGGTAGCAGGAACAGATTAGAACATAATGCTATAGGACAGACTATGTCAATGTGTGCCATAGTTAGTATATGTATTGCTTCATAAAACTTTTAGTAATATAACAATATATAAATATATATAATATTTATTCATATTACACATGTGTCTCTTATAGGCTACAATAGGAAATAAAATAACAAATCCAGCAAGTTTTGACAAAAGCACTTGGAAGTCACTTGGAACCCTCCCTTCTTGTAGCTTACTATACCTTAATCCTCTCAAGTAGAATTTCACGAGCCACTGACATATAGGGTGAAGACATCTTTGATTCCTTATAATGGATTTAGGGAAACTCCCAAGGTCTGTGTAATAGAGGATTAAAATTTTTTTTTAAAATAAAATAAGTATTTATCTGTATTTGTTTGGGTGTTTTGCCTGCATGTATGTCTGTGCATCACATGTATGTCTGTGCATCACATGTGTGCAGTGTCCAAAGAGGCCAATAGGGGGCATAGGATACCCTGGGAACTAGTGTTACAAACTGTTGTAAGTCATGTGGATGCTGGGAGTTGAATCTGGGTCCTCTGGAAGAGCAGCCAGGGCCCTTAACCCTTGAGCCATCTTCCCCTGTCCTCCATGTAATGGAAGAATGCTTAAGGGGCTCATCATGATCACAAATACAAAGCCTTTTCCTCCCACTGTAGTTAGGATGCTCTCGGAAGTAGACACTTCAGGACTACAGGACACTTCCTCAAACATATACACTGGGTGCTCAAAGCCACACAGCTCTAAAGCTGCAAACGTGCAGATCACAGATGGCATGTTTATGGCGAGCTCTACTTCCGAGTGCTTGCTGATGATATATAGTTATTTAGATAGGCTCCAAGCCTTTAAACATTCACTGTGGTTTCCTGCCCTGACTTCCTGGCTTACTTAAGCAGTGATCATTGTGTATATACAGATAATATAACATACTTCTGGGGAATAAAGAGAAGTTGATGAAACAAAGTAGCCACCGCTTCCTGTGATGGATAGCCCTGGAGATGTGGTGCTTGAAGGATAAATGCAGTATTTCGTGCAGTTTGCTATCGTTATAGTCTTTCCCTTCCTCCTTTCCGTTAAGTGGGATGCTGTCCTTGCTCATTGACTTAAGACCAGAATGTCATAATACTAGCAGCTGCAGCATTGAGTTCTTTAACACAGGGGCCAAAACAGGTTAAAGGGAAAACATCTATTCTGTCTTACAGGATGAAATGCAGAATTTAAGGTGGTGCATAAGAATGCATGCTGTCAAGAGACAAGCACATTTACATGTGTTATGCATGCAGTACCTAATAACAAGTGTTCCTACTAGGATGCCTTTAACCTACAGATAAAGCTTGTGTTGTGGCTTGCCCCTGTTGTTATAATAAATGAGCACTGCAGAAAATTTGGAAAATCTATAAAAACAACTGGAAGAAAATAAGTTAAAATTCTGCCACTCAGAGAAAAAGTTACATTGTAATTTCTTAGAAATACATATCTTAAAGAAATATGTATTTTGTCTATTATATGTATGCATATTTCACAAGAATATTTTTCAATAAAATGATCATATTATGGTACACCTACCTAGTACATCTTTAATTAATCTCTATTTCTTAACACTGCTGCCAGCCTCTTGTTATTAAGAACAGTATATATTGAATAGTCTGATGTGTATATACACTTATAGTCACACAGTTAGACATATATTACATACTATATAATATAAATTCCTCGAGGTACAAATGCTGCCTCCATCGTTATATGCAAACATTGATAGGATTGGTAACTTTCCTCATGCAGATGTTTTACCAATTTATATTTTGGATAATGATGACATTTTCTGTATTCTTGTATCCTTTATCAATTTTGCAAGTTATAACTTTATTTATTGAAATTTGTATTTTTAATTTTTATCCTATTGTGTGTGTGTATGTGAGAGTGTGTGTGTGTGTGTGTGGGGGGCACACTTGCTGTGGTGTGCATGTGGCAGTCAGATCACAGTTTTATGGAGCTGTCTCTCTCCTTCCACCTTTATGTGAGTTCTGGGGACTGAAGGCAGGTCATCAGTTTGGGTGGCAGGTGCTTTTACTTGCTAAGCCATTGTACAGGTCCATTTTTATTTATTTATTTTTAAAATTTTATTATTATTATTTTATATTATAGTTTTTTTTCTGCATGTGTGATTGTATACCACTTGTGTGCCTGGTGGGTGCCTGGGGAGGCTGGAAGAGGGCATTGGATCTCCTGGAACTCAAGTTACAGACAGTTGTGATCTGTCATGTGGGTGCTGGGAATCAAACCTGAGTTCTCTGGAAGAGCAGCCAGGGCTCTTTATTCTGTGCCATTTCTTCAGTTTTATTTTTAACATATACATTGTCAAATTATATTTAAAAATTTTTAGAAATATAAAATTAACCACTTTTTAAATTTAAATTTTTTTTTGTTTTTTTCGAGACAGGGTTTCTCTGTGTAGCTTTGCGCCTTTCCTGGATCTCACTCTGTAGACCAGGATGGCCTTGAACTCACAAAGATCCGCCTGCCTCTGCCTCCCGAGTGCTGAGATTAAAGACGTGCACCACCACCGCCTGGCAAATTTAAATTTTTTTGAGACAGAGTCTCTCTATGTAGCTCTGGTTATCCTGGAACTCACTGTGAAGGCTGGCCTTGAATGCACAGAGATCCACTGGACTGTCTCCCAAGTGCTAGTATTAAAGGCATATGACACTATACCTGAGCAAAACTCACTACTTTAACTTGAGCAACCTGTGACTTTTAGACTTATAGAAAACTTGCAAAAGTAATGGAGAGCTCATGCATATATATCTTTATATTTAGATTATTTATTTATACATTAAAAACCTTCTTATTCCATGGATTCAATTTTTGTTTTCTTTTCAATTTTTTTTGTTTTAGATCTATGTCTTTTATGTTATGTGTGTGGGTGTTTGCCTGGCATGTATGCATGTATGTATGTATGCATGTATGTGTATATACGTATGTATGGCACCCACAGAGGGCAAAGACAGCATCTGGTTGTGAACCACCACGTGGCGCTGAGAACCAAGTTCAGGTCCTCTGCTCCTAACTGCCAAGCCATCTCTTTAGCTCCAGTTTTGTTTTCTTGAAAATTTAGTTGCAAAATGGTTTCACACAAATCACAATGAATTCTTGATGTTTCTGATGAAATCTGCATTACTTTACATTTTACTGTACATTTGCTTAGACTTTGGGCCCTGATCTCAATTAGCCTGAAAGACTGACCCATATTCTAAGTCTTGATTGCTAAGACCTAAGAGTTAACAGCTAAAAGTCAGTCTCTGAACAGTGAGTTAACCTGCCCTCCCCTGCCTCCTTAGTCTCTTCTAGTGATGCGTCAGGCTGAGCAACAAGTGAACACGTGAGAGGATGTTTGTTACCTACCCGGCAGACCTGAGGAAATGTAGAAACTATGTAACAAGTACTTGCCGATTCCATTGTTAGTCTTACTTTGCTTTGACCACTGCACATGGAACTTTAAAAACGGTACTTAAGTGTTCAAACTTTTCTCTGATGGTGGTTCTGTTTCATGTGGTACAATCTGCTACCGCAGTCACTGACTTTCAGCTAATCCACCTGAAGGGGCTGCGTGCATTATGAATTACACCCGCAAGGGAATAGTCATTACACTCAACCAGAGCTTTCTTCTACCTGAAAGAGCTCTGGAGGAGAGAAGTCCAGGTTAGGGATCTGAGACTATAAGGTCATTACTGTTACAAGTTTCTTATGTTTCCTGTCTCTGTTTTCATTTATCAAAGACTGTGGCCAGGGGTCATGCCTTAATTCTAGTCAAGGTAGGTCAAGGTTAGCAGACCAGAGATCCGTTCAGGTGACTCCATTCTCTTTGTTGGCTACCATGGAAGCTCTACTCAACTTTCGGTTGTTTGAGATTGGCTACCCCTGGATAAAAGCCAGGTCAGAAATTGTGTTCTCAGTTGGACTCCAAAACCAAAGTGGGATTCTGTGAGTAAGGAGGAAGAGATGGTGGGTGTAGTGTGGTACCTTTCTGTGTTTTCCACAGACCCTGAAGCGTCTTCTTCCTTGGAGCAAGAGTGACCAATGGAATCTGACAGTGGGCAGGGTCACCTGAACCAGCATTCCAGAGGATCCAGAGCCTTCTTTAATATTTTAAACCCCCATAATCAGAGCTGTGATTCCAAAAGCTTTCCCTATGGCTCCACACACAAACTGTTTACTAGTTCTGGAGCAGTGGTTTTCAACCTTCCTAATACTGCAACCCTTTAATACAGTTCCTCATGTTGTGGTGACCCCCAACTACAAAATTATTTCGTTGCTACTTTATAACTCTAATTTTGCTACTGTTATGAATCGTAATGTAAATATCTGATTTGCAGGATATCTATCTAATATGTGACTGACAGAGGGGTCACGACCCACATGTTGATAACCTCTGTTCTAGACGCAAGTCATCCATTTTCACTGGTACTTTTAGAAAACATAATCGACAGTGTGTCTATTTTCTTTGATTACTAAACGTCTCAATCTTGGAGAGACCTCAGAATTATCTCTGGACTTGCCTAAATTCTATGGCAACAGGAGTTCTGTGTATAATACGATACGGGGGGGGGGGGGCGGCGAATTAAAGTGCTTGAAGGGATTTTAAAACTGGACTTAAAAAAAATCTGGAGGGTAGACAATCATATTGCCTTACAGATGTTTTCACAGCATCGGCTGGCATTTGTCTCTGGTCGTATTAGCTTCCTCATAACCTTCTCCAAAGGTATACAGTGGGAAGTGACTTGCACAGTCCCAACTGCTTGAACGGTCTCTGCACTCACCTCGCCTTCCTGAGAGCTCAGACAGCAGGACTTCAGGGGAGGTCTGAAGGAAAGTTGAACACAGACACAAGAGGAGGAATTGGATTTATAATGCTTTGCCACAAGGATGATACATGCACATTAACGTCAATTTGGAGCAAAGAGGAAAAACAAAGGAATTCTCATATAATCCTTTGGCTGTGGTGGGTGTCTGGCAGCATTTTAGGACTTCCCCTAGTTTTCCTGCACTACCATTTTCTTTTGAACCCACGTGTTGTGCACGGCAGATGCAGTCTTTTTTTTTTTTTTTGGTTTTTCGAGACAGGGTTTCTCTGTGTAGCTTTGCGCCTTTCCTGGAGGTCACTTGGTAGCCCAGGCTGGCCTCGAACTCACAGAGATCCTCCTGCTTCTGCCTCCCGAGTGCTGGGATTAAAGGCGTGCACCACCAACGCCTGGCCCAGATGCAGTCTTAAATCCTGGAGAGCCTCCGCTTGGAGGAGCTGAACATAGTTGGGACAGGGATCAAGCACCTGGGCCCTGGCTTGCATTTGCTCCTATTTCTATGATTACTCTCCTAGCCCCTTGGTTTCCTTATTTGTGAGGCATCCCCTGTCAATCTTTTTCATTGAATTACTGTGAGAATAGAAAAATGCAATGCTTCTGGCAAAGCGGCTGTATCACACTGAGCTGTGTGTGGTACCGTTGGGCGTGTCTGGGAGTCTAGCTCCTGGCACTGTGTGACACTGGGACAGCGTAGAGTGGGTAAGATGAGGCAAGATCGGCGCTTTCCTTTCACTTACCATCACTGGAGCTGAAGAGCCACAGTGGCAGGCAGTCAGGGTAGGTGAATGACAGTCACTCAGTTCTCGGGCAGATTATGTGACGTTCCAGATATTCCTTTGTCACAGGTCACATACATTGAAGGCCTACTGTGTGCTCAGTCCTTGATAGGTGCTGGGAGTTGCAGGGTGTCACAGTCATTGGAGCCGGCTTCCTGGCCGTAGAATTGCTAAACACAGACCGTCTCCCCCTTCACACACGTTCTGGGTTTTGTTCACTTAGTACAAGCTTGAGTTCTCGTAATATTAAAATCAAACAAAGCAAACCCAAGCGCGTACTTTCCCTTACTCTGAAACAATGGGGAAAAACTCTCCTCTTTTCTACCCTGCTTCTCAGGATCAGACTTCTTTTTCTTCTTATTAATTCCTTGGTTAGGACAGTTGTGAAAATGCTACACTAGGGCCTGAAGAGATGGCTCAGGGCTTAAAATCCCTTGCAACCCAATCATGAGGATTGGAATTTAGAGCCCAGCACCCACATGCCAAGCCAGGCATCCCTCATATACCTGTAATTCCAATTCTGAGGGTTTTGATATCCTCTTCTGGTCTTCATGCATACGCGGGTGTGCACAGACGTGCATGTATACCTACAATCACATAGACAGACACACAATTTTGTTTCCTTTTGCTGTGATAAAATACCCTGACATTGTTGGGAAGTCAAAGAGACAGGAATTTAAAAGTGGCTAGTCATTACATTCACAGTCAAGAGCAAAGAACAATGAGCTGATGGATACGTGCTAATGTTCAGCCCTCACTCTTATACAATCCAGAACCCCCTGTCCAGGTCATGATGCCACCTGCAGTGGCTGAGTCTTTCTACTAATCAAGATAATATCCCTCAGACAGGGGGAAACTAATCTAGACAATCTCTGATTGAGACTTCATTGACAGATGATTATGGCTTGTGTCAAGTTGGTAATTAAATAACCATTGATACGCACGTAATTTTAAAAAATATCAGTGCATACTGCTCTCCTGAAAGTCATTCCCTCAAGTCACAAGTAGCATTATTGACAGATTTCTTAGCCTTGGTGAGGGACATGCCTCCATACAGTGCTGTTTAATGGAACTTCCTGTTCCATTGACATGTTTCATTGGGATGGTATTCTCCTCATGTCTGTCCTTCCTTCCTTCCTTCTTTCCTTCTTTCCTTCTTTCTTTCCTTCCTTCCTTCCTTCCTTCCTTCCTTCCTTCCTTCCTCCCTCCCTCCCTCCCTCCCTCCCTCCCTCCCTTCCCTCCTCTCTCTCTCTTCTTTTTTTCTTCTCTTCCTCTCTTTCCTGTCCTGTCTTGTTCCATCCCTCCCTTTTTTGGTACATGGTCTTGCTTAGTTGCCCAGATTGGCCTCAAACTTGCCGTCCTCTAACCCACCTTGTGTTGAGTCCCAGCATTATAGATACACACTACCATACTGGGCTAGCTACATTCTATTTTGTGTTGCCTGGGTAGCCACTGGTCACATCCCACACGCGGCTGACAATTGAATACTTGAAATGTGGCAAATGTGATGAAGGAATTGCATTTTCAGTTAATTTGAATTTAAACGGTAACACATGCAGCTGGTGGCTGCTATGTGAGATGACCTAGCTCTAGGGCAGCCCCAGATGGTTTCTCCTTTCTGGAAATCTTATGCTCCCGGCTTTGAGACCACTGTCCATTTCCTGGTTCTGTTAGTGCCTCTTTATCTCCTAACTATTTCTGTTCACTGACAACAGTCTGTGCTCATCCCTCTCATCTTCCTCCTGCACTTCTTCTTTAGGGCAGACAGCCCCTGGGCTCCAACCCTGATCTGTGTAGAAATGGCACCCAGTGCCTTTTCTAGCCTGTCCTCTCTCTGGCTTCAGAGCTGTTTCTAACCTTAGCCTGGCAGTATCCTTTGGGCATTCTGCAGTGACACTAACACACACCATCATTTCTTCCCCTCCTCCTCTATGTCACTCGGCCTTTTCTTCTAAGGATGACTGGTTTTCTTCTTCCCTTTGCCGTAACTCTCTCTCTGTTGACCACCCCTCCTTAAACATTGTAGAGTTTGGGATTCCTCTTGTACAGTTGTCTTGTTTTCATTCTCGTGGGTTCTATCTCTTTTTATGATTATAAAAGTAGAAAAACACTTACTTTTGAAAAAAATTTCCTAACATATCAAAAATGCCAAAAAAAAGAAAATAAAAGAAAAAGAAAGAAAGGAAGGAAGGAAGGAAGAAAGAAAGAGAAAACAAAAGGAAACTTCTTAGTGAGCTTGACCTCCTAGAGGCCAGTTTTGTGTTTCCGGCCTGTGACTTGCCACACATGACCTCTCTTACCCTCGTGCTTGGATTACTGTGGCTGCGAATGCTCAGTGGCTCCCCACACTAATCCTATTTATTTATTTATCTAATCCACTGCTATTTCCTAAGGCATGGTCCTCATCCTGTCATTCTTCTGTTCCGCTCATAAATCTCCAGAGGCACCTAGTTGTCTGCTGAATTAAATTTGTCTCCACTGATAGGACACCACACCAAATCAATCTTTACTTTCCTCAGGGTGTGGGAGAAGAGCTCACTGAAGAAATTATGGTTGTGAACAGACACCCGCTTAGGTTGGTTTGAATTTATTCAGCATTATAACTTCTATTTTTTTCTAGAAAATAAAACTCTAAAGTTATTATATTTTAGGCCATGTTTGCTGATATTATTGGACTGGACTTCACTTATTTTTGAAACATATGTTCTTCCTGTTTCATTTACTGAGATAATTGCTATTATAATTCTGCACATATTTTCTAACATAGCCTAAGACCTCTACAAGGTTAAGAATTTCCCTTAAGTCCCTGGAGAAAACTGAACTCTTCTCCATTGATGAAAACTATAATTTTCTTTGTCTAGGAAAATCAGTACTTATAAGCACCCCTACTTATGCCCTCTTAAACCTAGTCTGGGGATCAAATTCAGGCACTCATGTACCATAGGGAAGTAGCATATGTTGTATACCAGCTTCAACAGAGTCTTGACACATTGATTCAATTAAAAATGAGCCAGTAGGGCCTAGAGAGATGGCTCAGCAGTTAAAGAGTGTGCACTGCTCTCGCAGAGGATCTGAGTTAGGGTCTCAGCATCCATATTTTGCAGTTCAACCATCCCCTGTAACTCCAGTTTGGGGAGATCCAATGCCCTCTTTTGTTCTCTGCAGGTATATATATGTGTGTGTATATATATATTTATTATATATTATATATTATATATCATATATACGTACATGTGGTGCATCTACGGACAAGTAGGCACACATACACATAATTAAAAATAAAAAAATTGAAAACAAGAGAATTATTTAATTATTGCTTATTTTATGTCTGTAGGAAGTAGGTCCCTCCATGGGAACTCTTGGAATTTGGGGTCTTCCATGGACAGCGACTGCTATGTTGTCTGGGTCTTGGGGACTGAGAACCCTTTTGGGTTCCCTTGCATTTGACAGAGAACACAGCTCACTGGCTCCAAAGCCAGGCATTACTTCTTTTAGGCTGTGGTCTCCTAAGGGTTTGGGAGAGATCACAGAAGAGGAAGAGGAGGAAGGAAGTAGAAGAGGAAGAGGGAGGATGACTTTTGTCAAATTTAGTTTGGTGGCTTGAGATTTAGTTTTGTGGTCATTGAACACAGATTTAGTCTTTAACACACTAAGTTCTCAGCTCTGTCTTATTTATCTTTTAGTAGCTCCCCATTGCTTAGTAGTAAGCAATGAATAAATGGTTGCTATTATTAGAACTCTGATGAAGCAGAGAGCTTCCACAAACACATTCTCCACTTCTACCTTTCTCATCTTCTAGACTGAGATCCATCTTCCATCCACTGCCTGCTGGATGCTATCTATACGCGTTTGCACCTTTGTCTGGTGGTGTGGGTTCTGCCAGACACGCCTTTCCACTTTCTTCTCCACCTATTAAAATCCTATTTACACATTTAGGACTGGACTAATTCCTTGTCTTCATATGAGATGGCTCCTGGCTGGAGCTCACTGCCTCTTTTCTCTGCTTTATTTTTCTGTTCCCCACTCTTATAGTGTGCTATTTGGTTGTTTACTTGGTTCAAATCTCTTTCTCAAATTTGGTGGAAACTGTTGAAGACTTTTTACGATGTTGTCTCTGGCTATTGTAGAGTTATGAATGTACCATGCACACGGTTCGGATGCATATGACTCAAGCTGAGGTGAGATCCCAGAGTCATTCATTCTTCACTGACCTTCTGGAACTGTAGAGTGAGTACTATAGATCTGTCCACATGCCCAGAGGTCCCATGGGGTCCCAGAGGTCTCATTGGCATTGAGCTGTGAGGTTTGAGCCATCATTGCAGACTGGGGCTTGAGGTGTACAGTTAACTTTTATGGTACTATATCAGGCTGCAGTCCTGTTTTCAGAGAGCTCCAGGGTTTATAATGATGATTCATTCAAAGAGAAGCTTTTATCATAAGATATAGGTCTATGCTGTCTTCAAGCCGCAAAGATGAAATCAAGAGAAGAGAAGGATACTTACCTAGGTGATTAGTATTCACTTTTGTGAGGCAGGAGCTCTGTGCCTCAGTTTCCTTGTCTGTCATGTGGGAAGGATATCATGAGGATTGAGTTTATGCATAAAAAGTGTTTAAGATATCTACCATCCATCATCTATGTATTTATCTATCATCAATCATCTGTCTATTATTACTTATGCTCAAAATATTCATTATACTTTACACACTGATTTAGCGTTGTTTCATGAGTAATTTTGGTGATGCTGCCAGTACCATACAGATTTAAACTCTCAAGTCCACGCAAGCCACTTTTCATCCCAGAGCGATGAAAGGAGTTGAACAGTCCTAACTTATTCTGCATGCAATCCGTCCTCATGCCTTACTGTAACCTGCCATTCCAGGTCTGAAGAGCGTAATAATAGACTTAGTTCACCTCCATAATGGATTGTAGGGATTGAAAGTATGTATGAATGGAAAGGAACCAAAACTTTCCTTTGCTTCTGCAGTTCCGGGGGATGGGGTGAGGTGGGGTGGGGGCTGACAATTGCAGTTCCATAGTTATTCTAAGACAATTACATCAACAGAGCTTGTCTGTCTCTCTCACATTTCAAAGGAACATGTGTCCACAGAGACTCCTTCTCCTTTAATGATTTTGGCATTGTCACATTACACCTAAGTGCAAAACTATGACAATATCTCTTGCCTCAGCTGTCAAAAGTACCATGTAGGGACACATTGCAGTTGAGAAGAGAGAATGGCCTCTTTATGGTGACTGGCTTGGAATTATAAATATTTTCATTTCTCCCGTAGGAGATGGCTCGTGGAAGAGAGGAGACAAACATGACTTTGAAGCTAAGCAAGCCTACTCATCCCTGCAAACAGTCACCCTACTGAGGACCGTGAAACCTGAGTTTGAGAAGTTTTCCATGGAGGTGAAAAGTTCTGTTGAGAAACAAGGACTCAATGAGGAGGATTACGTAAGTGCTTGATTATGAGCCTCGCCCTTCAGCATCCTGCAAACAAGCTTCCAATTAAACCAGAGGTGACAAAGTATCCCATTCTGAGCCATTCAAAAATTCCGAGTTCAAGTCTGAATGCCGCTGTTGCCTTCTGTGTGTGTTTCTTTCCTGGCCACTTCCCCCTGCCCCCACAGCCTCCATCCCATCATCGTTCCAGTCAGTCACTCACTCACACTTCTTTGCAACAGCTGCAGGATGGAAAACTGCCTTCTCCTGGGGACCTGTAATGCAGAGCAGGGTGTCTGGAGACTCCCGGCATTTACTAAGCAAGGAGGGTATTGGGAGGAGGCGGTTGAAGGGATGCCCAAGTTTTGCCCGGCTAATTTGCCCAAGCCTTGGTGGCAGAGATATTTTAGGCTTTGCAGGCTCTTTCTTTTGACAGTCCGTGTCCTCTCTTGGTTGGTTTGCTCATGTCTCCTGCAGGGCAGTGGAGTTTTTTTCTTCTGCGGCAAGCTGCTTCCCACTTGAGTGTTCTAGGTCTTCCCACTCCAGTAGTGTTCTTGTTACTAATTCATCCTAAATATGCTTGGTCCTGGGCTAAGGGTCAAGCCCCTCCCTGGGTGCTATTGTTTGGGCGGCTTTTGGCACTTTTAGTTATGTTTCTGAGATGTCCACAGTGTCATAAAGGCAAACTCTTTCTCAGAACAGGACGAGTAGAGGACTTTTGAGTTAGTGGCCTGGGGTGGGCATGCTGGTCTGTCTTCCCTTCCCTGACAATAATGAAAATATAAAGGCAATTTATGCACTATTTTACCTAATGGTCCGTATTAACTTTAAGATTTGAAAACTCAGTGACAGTGTCGATTTGTTTGGATTTCTCCCTGAAGTTGTTAAAGTTCAATTATTTCATCATATGTTATCTGACATTAATGAGACTCACTGGACAGCAGTTGGCTTCTCGATATACTTCTTGAATATTCTGGATTATCACTTATTCTTGGTCAGAAAGCTAAATCTCGTTTCAATTGTAGTCCAAGCAAGATCTCATTAAGAAGACATTGTTACTGCAAAAATTCTTAGTATTTTCCTACCCTGATTATAGTGTTTCCAAGAGTATTTGCATCCGTGGATTCTAATGCTGCCTCTCCATGCTGCTTGACTTTTAAAATAAATAAAATTTATAATTTTAAGTAGAATTGGGGTAGTTATAACAATTTATTCTAGTTCTGAAGATACATTCCTTTTCCTTTTCTTTTTTTCTCAGTTCTGGGAGTCAAATCCAGGGCGCTCTCTCTCTCTCTCTCTCCCCCTCTCCCTCTCCCTCTCCCTCCCCCCCTCTCTGTTCCACCACCCAACACTCCACTTTACTTTTCCATGCAGTGTTTTTGAGCACCCGTGACTTCTAAGGCTAGTCTGCACAGGTGCCTGTGGTGTGTTGTGGGAGAGAGCAAAAGAACCAGAGTCAGGAGCCTGGGCCCACAGGGAGTCTAGACCAGTGCCGTGGGAGATGCTTTTTCAATCTGAACACCTCACGCAGACTCAGCTTTCTTTCAAGACCTTTAGCTTCTCATATTTGCATCCATGAGCTGTCCTATCTGTCTGTCTAGAACTGAGTTCACAGAACCTAGCATGGGCTCTGTACCTCTGTCTGTATCTCACAGTCAGCAAGTTTGGTGGACCCATTAGTTCTCATCTACACCATGCTTTCCCCCGGCAATCACGTGGTTTGGTGACCCCATTTGCACCGTGCTTCCCCCTCCCCCCCGTCTGATTTGTTTCCTTTTAATGCTTCTGTTTCTTAAGGCTTATGCTGATGTGTCTACAGCTTCATTAAAATTGTATTTAGTTGAATTAAATTATTAAATTAAGTATGTTGAATGCAAATAAAATGTATTAAATTATAACTTTTAGGGCACTGGTGAGCATCCCAACATGTACTGAGTTGTCTAAACTTTAAAATGAAAGAGTATGCAACAGATTTCTTATCTGTTTGTGTCACTACAGATGACATCATTTTGTCTGGCTGGTGCATGAAGCAAAGTACTTACGATGTGGGGCACAAGAGAGCATCTCAGATTGAGAAATTCCCTTTTATTTTTCTTTGGTGAAGGTTTTCTGCTTTTTTTTTTTTCTTTCTTTTTTTTTTTTTAGACAGAATCTCACTGTGTAAACCAGACTGCCTTGAACTCAGAAATCCTCCTGCCTCTGCCTCCAGAGTACTGGGACTAAAGGCGTGTGCCACCATGCCTGGCGGTTTCCTGCTTTTCTTAAGTGACATGTTTTCTTAGGATAACTGAAACAAAAAGTAGCACAAGCGTGGATTGCCTTGTCCAGGGTGAGAAAGGGCCTTGGCCTCTGGAGTTTTGTTTTAGCATTGTAAGTGGAATGAAACCCCTGATCCAACTTTACATTTTTTAGAGTCACATTCATATTAGCATGTTGCCAGCACCCCTGTGAAAGTTATGATCTTTTCAAAAATGGAAATGTATGAAAGCAAATTTTTTTTAAAAAACAAACTATACTGCAATATTGGAAGGACAGAATAACAATGATTTCTTTTAATAGTAAAATGATTTGACTATTTTAATGGTACAGTGATTTTATATTTTTGCTTACTAAACTTGGATGCATTAATTCAATTTTTTTATGTGTATGTGCGGGCATATGTGTGCTCGAGCATGTGTGTCTGTGTGTGTACATGTATGTTGAGGTCAGCATGTTAATGTAGGATGTCTTCCTTACTCTCCATCTCATTTATTTATTGAGGTAGCATTTCTCACAGAACCTGGTGCTCGTTGATTCGGCCAGACTGCCTGGTCAGTCACTCCCAGGGGTCTTTCTGTCTCTGCCCTCCTGAATCTGGGATTGCAGGTGCATGCTGCTGTGCCTGGATTTTCACATGGGTGCTAGAGGTTGAACTCAGATCCTCAGAGCTTTTGGGATAAGGACACTATCAAAGGAGCCATCTCCCAGCCCTGATCAACACAACTTTGCTTTTGTAAAATTGGTCTTCATCTCCATCACTTGCTCCCTCTTTAAAGAATATTAATTAAGGAAAACAGGGGAAAGAGAGCCATTTCCTGTTGAGGATGTGGCCAAGAGCAGGTTTCCCAAGCTCCAGTGTGTAGCTAGAGTTTTCCTGCCTGGCCCAGTCTGGACGAATCTCTGTCACCCGCCAGTCCCACAGCCGCTCAGACCCAACCAAGTAAACACAGAGACTTATATTGTTTAAACTGTTTTGCCTAAGGGCTCAGGCTTCTAGCTATCTAGTTCTTACATCTTAAATTAATCCATTTCTATAAATCTATACCTTGCCACGTGGCTCGTGACTTACCGGCATCTTCACATGCTGCTTGTCATGGCGGTGGCTGGAAGTGTCTCCCTCCGCCTTCCTGTTCTCTCCATTCTCCTCTCTGTTAGTCCCACCTATGCTTCCTGGCTGGCCACTGGCTAATAAGTGTTTTATTTATTGAGAGCAATTTGACATACAGACCATCCCACAGCACCAGTGCAGGCATGTATATGTAGGCAGCAATAACTGGATTTTAGTGGGTTATAAAAAAAAAGGCATGAAGTTGGGAAGGAGCATGTTTGCCTCCAAGCTTAAAGAGATTAGAGGTGGATGAAGGCAGATAGGATCACTTTTTATTGTACGTATGTATGAAATTTACAAAAATAAAGGAAAAACAATGGAAAAAAAATAAATGGAGTAGAAGAAACGATACAGAGAGATCCCTGCATAGAATGCCCAGTTTCTCCATGGTAACATCTGTGAAGATTATGTATAAAATGCCAGTCAGGTTATTGACACTGAAAAATGCACTCAGAACACTCAATATTTCTTGTTTTACTTATGCTAGTGTGAGTGGTAAGCTTTATTACCTGCGCTGATTTTTGTGTTTGAATTCCATCCAATGCCTTGATTTTTTTTCTTTTTTCTTTTTTCTTTTTAACATTTGAGACAGGATCTCATGTGACCCAAGATAGCCTTGAACTCACTATGTAAGGATGTCTTTGAACTCCAGACACTCCTGCCTCAACCTCGAAAGTGCTGGGATTACAGGTGTTGTCCACCATACTTGGCTCTATAACTGCTGTGACAATCAGGTTCTTCATCCTGTTTTAAGATTATATATTTGTTGCTTTTCTCATTGTTGTATGTGGTGGTGTTTTTTTTTTTTTTTTAAAGAATGGCCTCTATAGGCTCATATGTTTGAAATAGGGAGCAGCACTATTTGAAAGGATTAGAAGGATTGGGAGATGTGGCCTTGTTGAAGTAGGTGTGGCCTTGTTGAAGTAGGTGTGGCCTTGTTGGAGAAAGTGTGTCATTGGGGTTGGGCTTTGAGGTTTCAAAAGTACATGCCAGACCAGGTGTTCTCTCTCTCTCTCTCTCTCTC
>CABHPH010110730.1:14280-33133 GCA_902168325.1 Peromyscus nudipes | reverse complement strand
AAAAGAAAAAAAAAATGTTGGTTCAAAGTAAACACTATCTCATGCGAGGCCAGGCAAGTTCACGGTCATTGTGAGTTGGCTGCCCTACTGGAGAACAAGCATTGTCAATGTAAGGTATACAAATGAGGAGAAAAGACAATGAAACACTCTTATTATTTAAGACATTGGTTCTAGGAGCAGAAAAAAACGATGGTTGAATCTTCTCTCCTACAAGAGCAAGCAGTTGGTGGGCCTTGAGCTTGGGGTGGAGGGAGGGAACCCAGGCTGGTGAGGGCTCTGAAGCTCAGGACCAGGCCTGGGACTCACTCCTCTTTTCCCTCCCCAACAAAGGATCAACACGTGCTAGTTTTAGAATTACTAAAAATGACCAACATTAAATTTTTCTAGACATAGGATTTTATAAAAAAAAATCAAGGAAAAGGGCAAATTGTTGACCAGGTCTCTAACCAACTTTTCCTTTATTAACGTTTTATTTTTAGGAAAAAAAAAAGAAGAAGACAAAACAAAACCCCAAATCTGGCAGACTCTAGTTCCCAGGGCTCTTTGGAGGCTACAGCTGTGTGATCGCTAGACTCTCTTGGGAGTTTTCTGGAAGGAGTGGGAAGTCCCCAGCCAAGTCAGTCACCCTGAACCAGAGCAACAAGGCACATGGATTGAGTAGGAGGAAGAGTAACAGTTTTTCTGGCCCAGCTGGGTTTGGGAATGAAGTGACATTTTCTTAAGTGATGGCAAATAGATTACAGCTACAGCCACAGTTGGGGACACGGCATCTAAACTGAAATGCCGTGGTAAACAGAGTGCAGCTTCAGTTTTATCTCTCGCTGCTTCTAAAAGCCATTTACTGTTAGGTGGGGGGTTCGTGCTTCTCTGATTGGCTCTGCTGCCCTTGCTGGAGTCCCATTCTTCTTGGGGTGGTGGTGTGGAGGAGGAAGAAAGGGTGGCGCTGTGAATGTCCCCCTCTGTGAGTTTTTTTTAGTGGTCAAAGTGAAGTTGTAAAGACTGATCTATTTCTTGCAGAAGTTTAGCTTGAGCACTAGACAGCCAAGGGTGGGGTGGGGTGGGGCTGAGGATGCTGGAGATGGCTTGGACACATAACTTGGAGCTGGCTATGAATTCAACCACAGCTGGAGTATTTACACCATGGCAATTGGGAAATGTTACAAGTTAGAGCCTTTTTACCCTCAGAGAAGCTGGCTGCCCAGATCTAGTCTGTCGGATGATAGCTGTGTGCTTACAAAATAAAAATGGTAAACACACGAGAGTTTATTTGCTTCCCCCACCCTGCTTGTCAGGCTTGGGGAAGGTAGCAGAATTCTAATAGAGTCACTCAAGAGGGCAGCAGTAAATAAAAGGGTTTGTAGCTGAGGGTGAGATAGCTAAGCTCATCAGATAAGAGAAAGGACAGGACTTGGGGAAAAAGACAAACCTGGCCTTGGCAGGTTCTGGTGGATACCCATGAAACCTTCCCGGGGAATACATTCAAGGCACGGTTATCCTTGTACTTATTCTTGTATCTAATTCATTTTAATTGCAACAGACTGAATTGTGAGTAAGAGTGGCTTCTAAAAAGAGCCTCTACCTATTCCAGGAAGAGACCATCACAGACCACCTTGCAGACAAGGAGTTATATATGAGGTAGCTGAGGATTACTGCAGGGCATCTTGGTAACTCTGTCTCTGGATGGTCAGAATATCCCTTTAGGGCTAAACATTCTTGAAGCTGCAGTTAGCTTATTCTCTTTTTATCAGAAACTGAGTCACCAGGGCATCCTCCTATACCTGCGTAGTAGTGAGGTCTGCATCCTCAGAGGACACGATGGCAATATAATGCCCCTTTCTTGGTGGTTTTGCACAGCACTCCTTTTGTGTCAACCACAGGAGGAAATATCCCAAGAGGGAGATTTGGGATCAAAGCCATGCCATTTGAGCAGGCATGAGGTTGGACACACGGCAGAGAAGCAGCCACATGGTGAGGAGGGATGCTTTGGGAGAAGGGTAAGGAAGCCCAAAGTATCAGAAGAAGCAGACTTAGGTTCCAGTTAGCCTTTGAAAGAACATCACTATATTTTAAATGGATATATAAAAATCAGTTTATATGATGTAGAGACCTGTGTAGCAGGGTGTAGGGACCCCGAGAGGACCCCAGTTTTAAAGCTAATTCTAGTTTAAAGGAAAAGGAAAAGTACACAGCATGAAATCAAAGCACTAAGTATTAAACACTCTATACACGGCTGTTGCTCACATTAATAAAATACTGTAGTTACAAGTCATGTGACCTTGAGCTGTAAAAGCCACTCTCTCTTCCTTTCCCCAGGCAGGGGTGAAGTTCCTTTGGTAAATGTTCCCTAAAATGCACATCTCTTTTGGATAAAAAGCACTATAAAATGTTGGATTTTTTTTAGTTATTTAGTTTTGAATAGAAAACATGTTTAGATAATTTAGAACTTAAATCTCAGTCATCTTCTTACCCTTGTTCCCTGGAGGCAAATTATGTTGCCAGTTATCTATTTTTTTTCACTCTTTGTTTTTACCTTTATTTCTAAATATGTGGTGTAGTGAGATCTACAAGAAGCTTTGTTCTCACCAAAAAAAAATTGGCAATTTTTCAATTCAGTATACAGAATTCTGTCTTTTTTTTTTTTTTTTTTGAGATAGAGTCTTGCTATAATAGCCAAGATGGGGTTGGGAACTTCCAGTTTTCCTGCCTAGACCTCCTGAATGCTATAATTACAGACATGCATGCACCATGGTGCCTGACTTCTCTATTTAGAATATATTTTTTTAAGACTATGTTATAGTCTAGTGTGTGGAAATCATGTAATTAACCTGCTATGGTATGATGGTTAGTGTTAAATGTCAACTCACCACAGCCTAGAATTACCTGGGAAGAGAGTCTCCATTGAGGAATGATATAGATCAAGTTGGCCTGTGGGCATGTCTATGGTGGCTGTCTTGATTGTTAATTGAGGTTGGAGGACCCACCCTCATTGTGGGCATGACTGTTTCATTGGGTTGGACCCTGCATTGTATAAAATAGGGAAAGCAGGCTAAGCACTAAGCAAGCAAGTGACTAAGCAAGTAAGCAGCTAAGCAAGCAGCTAGGCAAGCAAGCAGCTAGGCAAGCATGCAGCTAAGCAAGCAAGCACCTAAGCAAGCATGCAGCTAAGCAAGTAAGCAACTAAGCAAGCAGCTAGGCAAGCAAGCAGCTAAGCAAGTATGCAGCTAAGCAAGTATGCAGCTAAGCAAGCATGCAGGCGACATGGGTGCATTCACTTCTCTCTGCTCTTGGCTGTGGACGTGGTGTGGCCAGCTGTCTCAAGCTCCTGCTGCTGTGACTTCCCCTCAATCATGAACTGTAACCTGGAAGTCTGAGCCTGATAAACCCTTTTCTCCCCTCGGATGTTTCTGGTCAGTGTGCTTTAGAACAGCAACAGAAAGGACACTGACACGTGTGATGTGGGCGTTTGTGGCCCCTCCAAATGCGTATGTTGAATCCTATTCTCCAAAGCGATAGTATTAGGAGTTGGGGGTCCTACAAGGTGATCAGGATTTTGTGGTAGATCTCTCAGGACTGGCTTTAATATTCTTATAAAAAAGATCCCAGAGACCTAGCCTGGCCCCACCATCATGTGAAGACACCATGTGAAGATGGTGCTTCCTATGACTCACTTGACCCTGGATTTCCCAAACATTCCCAACTGTGAGGAACAAATTTTGTTTATAAGCCATCCATTCCATAGTGCTTTATTACAGTAACCCCAATGCACAATCTAACTCCCCCAAATTCTGAGTTGTTTGATAAGCCGTGTTCCCATGTGTGAGAGTGCATCTGCGTGATAAGTTCCTAGAAAGGTAACATAACGGATAAAAGCAAGCAGATCTTTGTTAGAGATCCTCAGCTTGTCCCTCCTGCTACGCATGGTGCAGGGTCATTTTCTCCACAGTGCTATTATGCCTTTTGGTCTTTGTCAGCTTGGTAGGTGAACAGTGGTATGTTGGCGTGTTCTGAATTTGCATGTCTATATCGTTAGAAGTGAGGCCGTCTTTTTACATACGTTCAAGAAGATTGGTATTTCTTCTGACTATTTTGTAGAGGATTGTTAATTTTCCCACATTGTTTTTATATGATTAAAATGATTCTTTCTATGGTTTACAAGTAATATAGCCTGGGCTGTATGATACCCTATCATGGGAGGAAGAAGGAAGAGACTGAAAACGAGAAGCTGCTGGTGGCCAGAAAACCCTCCCTATTGTCGCCATCGGGAGTGGGTGGTGGTGGTGGGGAAGGTAAGCAGAGATCAGGATGTCACCAGATGGCCCGGTGGCATCTTTTGTGTATCTACAGTCAGCATACTTGGACTTCATGTTTATCCCAATGAAACACCTTCCTCCACAGGTTTGGGTGGGATTTCTCTCTGATGCCCTTTCAAAGATTCGTATCTTCTTGATATGTCACAGAACAGAATCAGAGACAATGTCAGCTCCTATTCTACACAGCCCAAACCATGGAGGGACAGAGCCAGCCATGTTCTCTACCTTACAATGTCCAAGTAAGGGTCTGAAACTCATTTGCCAAGTCCACAATTATTAAGGACTCCCCACTCCTGCCCCCGCCACCCCTTCTTTTCTCTTTTACTTTTGCAAGACAGGGTCTTGCCACGTAACTCAGGCTGACCTCAAACTTCTTATTCTTTGGCTAAGTGCTGGGATCACAGGTGCAGCCTCCACACCTAGCTTTGGCTTTTTTCCCCCTGAAGCGAAACCGCTTCCTTACTCACCTCTTCTGTGAACGTGAACATGGGAGGCGCCTTTCTCATCAATCACAGCACCAACGGTGCATAGCTAATCCTTTGTTTCATCTCCAGACTAAATTATAGACATTGCTGTCTTCCTCCCTGACAGTCCCTTCCTTGGGAAGGACCTAAAACCAGTCCATCTTAACATTGGTTAACCTTGATAGCTCCTTCAAGGACCATTTCAAAGACCCACATCGCTGTCACGAACCTATCTTTGACACTCTGGATAAAGAATCAACAGCACCAAGCAAAACACAAGGTCTGTTTTTATCAGCAAGGATGACAATGACATGTTTGTACCCCTGTTGGAATGTAGTGAGTGTAGTGTCAAAGACACACAGCGAGCTGAACAAGACGTCATCAGGAGTGCTGTCACCGAAAAGGACACAAGCCTGTGTCCAAAAGTGCTGACTGTGGGGCCCGGGGAGATGGCACAGTGGACCAGGTGCTTGTTCTGTAAGCCAGAGGACCTGACTACATTGTTACCCCAGCACTGGAAACCCCAGCATCGAGGCAGAGACAGGAGGATTGCTGGGTTTTGCCGGCTGCTGGTTTAGCACCAGGTTCAGTGAGAGACCCTGCCTCACTAGAACAGGAGTCTCAATTCCTCTTCTGGCCTCCATGTGTGCTCAAGCTCAAGCACAGGCATATACCGCCTTCCCATGACCTGTGACCTTGAGGGTGGAGCAAGTGCTATTGCTCTATAACAATGTCTCAGATGATCCTCCCACCCCTGGATAAGATACCCATTACCCAGAGTTTGCAAGTCAAACAACTGAGAATGTGACACAGTCTTAGGATCTGGTGACTGTCACAGAGCTTCCATTCACCTCCTGTGGAGGTGCTGATTGCTACCTCCTGGTACCACAAGGATTAAATGCATTAATATACAACCAAAAGATAAGTGTTGACAGTAGATTTTTTTGTTTTGTTTTGTTTGAAGCCAGTAGTCCAGGCCGGCCTTGAACTCATTTGTATCAGAGAATGACCTTGACCCTCTTGCTTCTACTTCCCCAGTTCTGGGATTGCAAGCAACACCATGCCTGGTTTCTGTGGTGCCAGTCATGGAACCCAAGCTTTGTCCATGTTAGGTAAGCCCTCTACCATTTGGATGACCTCCCTAACCTTCGAGTGCTATTTTTAATTCTTATTTTTTACCAGTTATAAAGACGAGAAACCAGGAAGGGGATTTTCAGAACCACGATACTACTGAGTAACTAGAAGTGACCTGCTTTGCAAGCTAGAGAGAAATCCCTGGAACATTCCACAAGCAATGGGACAGTGTCTATGTCACAGGGTTCCCCCCCCCCCCCGCCCCAATTGCACGCCTTGGCATGTCTTCAGGGTGGAAGAGCACCAGCTGACCTCAGAGTCTCGACATAGCTTGTTTGTGGTGTCTCAGTGCGCAGACTAAATTTTTGTTAAGCTTGGAGAAGGGAACCCAGGCAAGTCTGTGCTTGGGATGCAGGCGGGGACATCAGGTGGTCAGCCTGGAGGTGAGACTCGGGTAGATTGCACAGGACCTTGATCTTCATTAGCTTTGTGGGATTCATTTGAGGGTGCCAACTAGCACTCCATTTCCTCCCAGAATCTGGAGGGCAGAGTCGCTGGGGTGTGGTACCAACTAGGCAGGTGCTGTGAAACTCTGAGGGAAGATGGCTGTGACTCAGAGGATTCCAGGAGGATCTAGAAGGTTTTCACAGGCTGGGGCAGGCTCCTCACACACCTAGCCACTGGCCACATAGCTTCAGTTCTAGAAACATTGCCTGCATTTCTTGTCTTGAGGAAATAGAAAGGCTAGGATTGACACTCCCAATCCACACTTCATTTTAGGGCATACATATTGCTTTTATTATATGCACAGTTCCTTATGTGCTGGGTCAGGCCCTTTTGGAATAATTTTGGCACCAGACCAGACAGATATGAACACAAAAGTATTTTCTGATGACTGTTATAGAAGAGACACGGGAAATTGGAAGGGAAAGTAGAGGACCTGCCCCCCCTCCGTGTGTATATGTGTGTGTGTGTGTGTGTGTGTGTGTTCTCTTCTGACAGTGTAGAGTCAGCTGTTTGTTCCTCAGACCTCCTGGCTTCACAAGCATCTTTGACTCCCTTTCTGTCCACATTCTATGCTTCTGCACCCACAGCCTCTTAATTTGCATGTCTTCCTACAGCCTGTGTTATGACTCAGTTCTCTGCCTGGATAATGGAATAGCTCTGTAACAGGCCTGGCAGAAATGAAAGTATTCTAAAGAGACTCTTTCTTGTCTGAGTACTAGACTAATGAAACAATGGATCCCAAAGAAATGAAAATTTCCCCCAGGAATCTCATCCTGGGAGAAGGAAAAACACTAGCTGGAGGGGGAACTTTGTCTCCCTAAAAGAGATTTCAAACAATTCTAAGGACCCTTACAGGGTGAGACCAGATAAGGACGGGTCAGTGGTGGGTGGGACCACATCTTGACCATGACTGCGTAGAGGAGCAAATCCTTGACCCTCTATTTAAACTTTGATCTCTGGGCTGGAGGGGTGGCTCAATCTGACTCGAGGCACAGATTGTGACCCACAAATTTGACAACAGCCTCTTGTTTGCTTGAGACAGAGTCAGATGTATCTCATGCTGGCTCCGAACTATAGCCAAGGACGCACCATTATGTCCAGATTTATGTGGTGCTGGGAATTGAACTCAGGACCTCATGCCTTCTAGGCAAGCGCTGTGCCAGCTGAGCTGTATCTTGACCCAGCCCAGCACCTGGAATAGCCTCTTTACTGATTTTATGATGTCGATCTTCCTTTTTTCCCCCTTCTTCACTCTGGCTCCCACCCCTGCCAAGTCAACTGTGTGAAATGTGTCTCCAGGCATATGCTTTTCTCACAAAATCCTTCCTTGGCTTCTCTGATCCAGACCTTTACTTCAGCACTCCCCAAGTAGACTCACATCTATGTATGTGTTTACATATTAGTTCCTCCTTTCTTACCTAAGTTCTGTGTTTCCTCCTGACCTCATGCTGTTCCTTCTTTTACATTTTCACCTCCAGAGACCACCCCCAGCTGTCATCGCCAAGCCAGTACAAGTCCTCTAAAGGAGGACGAGCCTTTCCTCTCTCCCCCCTCCTCAAGTTTTCCTGCAACCTCTCTTCATTTCCTGCCTCTCCTTCCATAATCCGAATGATGGCGGTTTAGACATCGTTCTTGTTCCTCTTAACAGACACAACCTCCTGTTCACATCTGCAGCCATCGTTGAACATATAACGAAACCTTGTTTGCCAAAGGTAGTGGCGATTCTTGTGGAGAGAAGTTGGAAGTGATCAATGGGCACTCCAGAACAGCAACTGTGGTAGGGATACAGGTTTTGGTATTGGTGGACTATGAACTATTTTACATGTCAGTGTTTCAGAAGAAATCTAAAGCTCTCATTGTTTCAAAACTTAGACGGGGTTGGTCTTTCAGGTATTTCACATTTATCTGTTTATTTACTCTGTGTGCAAGCGTATATGTGTGTATATCTGTGTACATATGCGCATGTACATGTACATGTGTGCATATGTATGTATGCTTGTACATATGTACATACGTGCATGTGTATGTCCATGTGTATATGTATATGCATATGTGTACATGTGTATGAGTATATATATGTGTATGTGTGTACGTGTATGTATGTTCATAAATATATATGTATGTGTACACATGTGTATGTGTGTACACCATGTGTATGTGGAGGTCAGGAGACAACTTCCAGCTGTCAGCTCTGTTCTTCCATGTGGGTCTTGGGGATCCAACTCAAGCCATCAGACGTGGCTGTAAGTGCCTTTACTACCGAGCCATCTTACTGGTCTAGGACTTTAGGATTTTGAGGGACTCTTGGCTCTCCTCTTGCTGCTCTGGGTGCTCAGCTGCTGTTTCAGTCTCCCTTGATCCATCAGGACACACTAGAACCCCCCGGTTCTGTTCTGGCTCTCTCCCTCCCTCCCTTCTGACACACTTGCATCCACAGCTGCACCTTCGATTGCTGCTTCTACGCAGAGTACTCACAAATTCATACTCCAGCCCTCTGAGGTGCTGCTTCTTAAAGTCCAAGATAACACATATTTTAGTTTTGGGGGGATAAGTGATCTGTTTCAGCTGCTCAACTCTGCTATGGCGGTGTTGAAAGGAGCTGCAGCCAGTTTGTAAGTGAGTGAGGGGAGTCTGGTTCTAGTACACAAGTTCCAAAGTAGGTGGTCATGGACAGATTTGGTTGGCAGGCCACGGTTTCCTCACATCTGTTTGAGGAGCACCAGTAATCACCATGTTGAAAGCCAAACAAATGACCATCCCTCCCTCCAAATCTGGACCTCTGGGCCTCAGGTATGATTTTTTCCCCCAGTATAGGCCACATGTCTTGGCTATAGATGTTTCTAAAAGTCAGCCTGGGGAATGGGTTGACCTATAGTTGATGAATAAATCCAAGAAGAAACTGGTAAAGAAGGAAGGGAAACAGGACAGGTGGAGGAGGCAGACATGGATGCTGTTATCTCAGGCTTAGCTTTAATTTTAGCAAGCTCCTGAATTGCTATACTGAAAGCCAATCTTGTCCTGAGTCCAGGTACCTGGGATTTTGGATTCACTTTGGTCTGGCACGGGCTAGCATCGTTCTGAGGTAAAATGACAGGGAGTGTTTATGTCCTGTGGTTTCCATGACAAATCACTGCCATCTTGATGTCTTAAAACCACAGGAACTTCTTATATTTTACTGGTCCAGGAATCCAAAATCAAGGAATCAGCAGGAAGGCATGCTCTCTGAAGACCCTTGGGTAGAATCTATTCATTAATTCTTTTTTGTTTTGTTTTGAGACAGGATCTCATTCTATATCCCTGACTGGCTTGTAACTTGTTACATAGTTTAGATTGGCCTTGAACTTGTTGCAACCACCCTGTCTCTGAGAGCTTCAGAGTGTTGGGATTAGACGTATAACACATCACATCCAGTGCCATTCACCATTTTTTTTTTCAACATTTGGAGTTCTTGGCTTGTGGCTACATCATGCTAGTCTTTGCCCACATGATCATCTTGATTTTTCTTCTTCTCTCTTATAAGGATGCATACTTATGGCAGCATTTAGGATTTACCCAGTCCAGGATTAGCTTGGTCATTTCAAGATCCCTGACTTAATCTCACCTGCAAAGACCCTTTTCCCAAACAAGGAAATCCCAACATTCAGAGGTGTTATGAACCAGGGTAGTGACACATGCCTTTAATCACAGCACTCAGGAGGCAGAGGCAGGCAGTAACTGGGAGTTTGAGGCTAGCCTGGTCTACAGACTAAGTTCCAAGACAGCTAGGGCTACATAATGAGACTCTGTCTCAACAAAACAAAGCAAACAAAACAAGTTGTTATGGTTTGAATATGACTATCCCCCTTAGGCTCATGTGTTTGAACACTTGGTCCTAAGATAGTAACAATGTTCTGGAAGGCTGTGGAACCTTTAGAACAGTTTTCTCAACCTGTGGGTCATGACCCCTTGGGGGTCAAACAACCCTTTCACAGGGGTCGCCTAAGACCATCAGAAAAAATAGATATTTGTTGCAGAATATTTGTTTACACTGTGTGAAGATATGTTATTGTGATTGGTTTAGTAAAGAGCTGAATGGCTAATAGCTAGGCAGGAGAGAATAGGTGGGACTTCCAGGCAGAGAGGGGAACTCGGGATGAATCTAGGAGATGCCAGTGAGACACTGAAGAAGTTAGACATATGGTACAGAGGAGAGGTAACAGAGCTGCGTGGCACAATTTAGATTAATAGAGACAGGTTAATTTAAGTTATAAGAGCTAGTTGGGAAAAAGCCTAAGCTAAGGCCAAGCTTTCATAATTCTGACTACAGATATTTACATTATAATTCATAATGGTAGCTAAATTACAGTTATGAAGTAGCTACGAAAATAGCTTTGTGGTTGGGGATCACCACGACACGAGGGACTGTATTAAAGGGTCACAGCATTAGGAAGGTTGAGAACTACTGCTTTAGAAGGCGCAGCCTTGCTGGAGGAAATAGGAGACTGTTCTTTCTCTGCTTCCTGGCTGCTGACCAACCTCACGCTCCAGCTTTCCTGCCTTCCCAGCCATGCTGGGCTGCATCCCCTGGAGACTGCAAGACAATGAAAAGCTCTATCCCTTAAGCTGCTTGTATTAGGGTGTTTTATAACAACAGCAACAGAAAATAAATCAATATAAGAGGCTTCAGGTATTTCTTTCCTATAGCCACTTTCCTTAAATGTATAAAGTAAAGCTCTTAGATACTTCTGGATCTTTCTAAGGGTCAGGTCAGTGTCTTAGCCACCACCAACAAAACATACAGAAACTGGAGGGTGGGTATAGAGCTTGGAAGGGAAACAGCATGTTGACCATGTCACTATCCATCTGGTTGAGCTAGAATCCCAGAAGTACCCTAAATCCCCTCCTCCTACAGTGTCCACCACACCACCAAATCATGTAGTTGTTACCTCTTTACTAGTTCTTGGCTCTCTCTACTCTTCTGCTCTCTACCACCATCACCAGACTCTAAGTCAACTGGACTTCTTCAATAGCATCTTACGTGGTTCTCCCCATTCACACTCTCATTAATCCATTCTTACTGTAGCTGGAAAGATGGCTTTCCCACACCACAGCTCTCGCCCTGCCATCCTCCTGCTCACAAGTGTTCAGTGTCTCTCCGTTGCTGTTGCTAGACAAGCTTCCTTCACATCAAATTCAGAGCCTGGACCCGGAGCATGGCGCTATTTAAATTTAAACACATTAAGATTTAAACACAATAAAACTGAGTTTGGCTCCACAACATGGCAGCCACTTCTCGACTTCGTCGTAGTCACTTGTGACTATAACACAACTCTACCACATGCAGAGTTCTTCTGGGTCCAGTGGTCAAGACCCAAGGTCTTCTACTCCAGCTGGGGCCTAATGGTCCATCCATCAGAAGGGCTTGGCACAGGCTATTTCCCCAGCCTTTTTCTTCTCCTCTTTGTCCTCCTTAGGTCCCTCTCTGTTCTTGCTGTGTGGCTAAGGCCAGTCTGGAACTCCTCATATAGGAGTAATTTGTGATCCTTCTGCTTCAGGCTCCCGAGTGCTGGGATTACAAGTGCACCACCATGCCTGGATCCTTATATCCTTCTCCATCGGCTCAAGTCTCAGTTCTTGGGTGTCTGCATCATCCCCCCAGACAGGTCCCACATCCTCCTTTGTGTGTTCCATTGCACAATACCCAACTCCTTCATATACTTTACACTCATCATTTCTCCTTTGTTCATGATTTTCCACTCCAGGCACTATGGGGCACAGTCTGTTTCTGTTTTTGTTGAACACTGGGTTCTTAGAATTTGACATGTAAGTATGGTTTGGGTGAATGAGTGTGTCCCTCCCTGACCCACGGTGATGCACAGTTCTCTGAGAACTATTCCCTATCTTTTTCTGGACAGACAGCAATGAGACCCACAGGCTTATTCAAGCCCTCCAGAGAAGAGGAGTAGACTTGCATCTCTACAGATATCATATGCTTGCTTTATTGACATCACATACTTGCCTTGTGGATATCATATGCTTGCTGTATTGAAAAGTCCAGAAATCTCCCCCTTTACCCTTCCTTCTTTCCATGGTGTCACCTCCTAAACTTTCAAGTCCTCCTAAGTCAAGAAGGACTAAACTGATCATGGGAAGATCTGTCATTTCTGCTGAGATCACTACTCTTTCTGCTGGCATCTTGCCACAGCCTCACTTCCAGGAGCAATGATGCAAAATCTCCTCAAGCAAAGCCCTTTAAATTGCATGCCAGGGAAGCAATGTTTTGTTAAAGTCACTGGTCACCAAACTGTTAGCAGAGCAGACATTTACCATGAGATTCCCCAGGGAGGAACTGGGTGACAATACTTTAATTATTTTCTAACTGCTTGGACCACAGTTCATTTCCTAGAGCCATGCATCCCTGAACAATTCCAGGAGGTGCCATTGGCTGGTGGAGGGCTAAGATATGTGTCCTCCTTCCCCATCCTCTGGGCTGGGATTTGTGGACCTTAGTCACTGGTACCTGGGATCCTGAACAGGAAGGAAGGAAGGAGGAGAGGAGCCTCTGAGTTTCTTCTAAACTCAGTGTTATCAGTCACCAGGCTATAGCAAAATGGAGCCAGAGGGAAAGGCTCCAGCCCTGTGTCATTTTCTCAACCAAGTTCTAAAGTTCTTGAGGACATGACTCTGCCTTGGATTTCTTTCACATCCTCTTCAGTATTTGGTAAATTGCCATGCACATAGTAAATTACCCTATAAGTTACTAGTCATTAGCTGTGTAGATGAGTTTCCTGATGGATAAACGCTATCCAGTTCTAAGCTTTGGGGGAAAGAATCTCTTGAGGGATGGAGTTCTGTCTCTGTTAGAATAGAGTTCTCTTAACTCACTTGTTGAATTTCCAAATGCATTATGGAGAGCTTCTACAGTACTCAGCCTTCAATTAAGTCTTGCATCTGTTTGAAGGTATTGTAGAGGACACCAGTTAGGAACCATGAAGAAAGTGACTATCTTAAATGATTTAGAAATCTTAGATAAAATTAGGAATCCTAGCTTCTTAGGAGTCCAGGTGTGACTTTGTCATGGTTTATCAATATGGCCAGACTTGTTAACTTTGGATGATTTTGGATGGCCTCACAGGTTTGGGTCTAGATGGCTCCCAGATTTAAGGAGACAACTATGGTAAGCTAGAAGGGACATTCCAAGAGCTGGTGTTAAGATTTCCCTCTGCTGCAGCATTGAGATTGATCACTGGAGATGTGGGTGTCTATACACTCTGGAGGAAAACAGTAAAAGGACCCCTGAGTCTAAGGGACTCCCAGAATCACAACAGGGGACTGGCAGATCCCTTCTAGCCAAGCAGTTCTCTCGGCTCTAGTCCTGGGTGTGGAGCTAAGAATCAAACTGGTTAATAAACATCACTAGTTCCAGACAAATGATTATGCAAAGTGAAGCTGAACTGTGACCTGGTGGCTGATTGGCAGTGCAGAGAAGACAGGTCAAGGTCCGGAGAAGTCCTGAAATGAAGCCTCCTGCTTGGGGAGTACTTCCTGTGTGGTATGCACATTCAATCCATGCATGTTCAGGGATGTTAAATGTGAACACTAGTCCAAAGAGCTCTCGACCTCATTGTGATGTGGTGTTGCACAGAGCCGGGATCTCACAGCCGCAGACTTGTCATATGACTGTTTCTTCCTTTGCACAGGCCTGTGGTTCTCAGCAAGGAGTGATTTCACTCCTCAAGCAAGAGTTGGCAATGTCTGGAGACCCTGGTGGTGGCCATAACCAGAGGACGGAGTGCTGAGAGACAGTGGGAGCGTCCCATGATGTAATTAATGAAGTCTCACCACAGGAGATTATCTGGCCCCAGAGGTCAGTAATACTGGGGTTAGAAACCCTGGACGAGAGCCACGGAATCATGAGGAATTAAAGCACTTAATCCTCTGATGACAGCCTGAAAACTGCTATGATGGATTTTAGACTCTGAGCAATTTAATATTTTCTGTTGACAGCATAAAAGCCTTCCTCAGGGCCCCATATGCTGTATATCTTCTGCACAGCAAAAATTAAAAATGTTACTTAATTTGTTTTATGTAAATCTGTGTCAGGAACATTTAGTTGTCAGATTCATCCCAGCCTAACAGGCATAGGAACAAGACACTGAAACACACTAGTTCCCAAAAGATGCAGTGTTGATGTCCTTAAATGCCAAATTGTATTTCATCCTTTAACTGTGCAATCCTAAAATAAATCACTATATGTTGCACACCCATACACACATATGCTTGCATATACACACACTCATATACACATACATAATACATACATACATATATGCATACATACATGCACACATATATATACACATACACATAAGCATACAAATACATACAGGTGCATACATATACACACATACACACACTCATATACACATATGCATACATATATACAAATACACACATATACATTCACACACACATACACACACACACACACACTCACACACTCTAGTTTTAGTAAATGACATTGATGTTGGTGGATATGAGTCCTCTCTTTTCTCTATAATTTTTCTGAGCACAGAAAGCAGAAACATGGTATAAAGACAATACTTTGAGCAGGAAACTCAGGAGGTTTAAAAATACACCCCCTGGAATCTCCAGTAATCAAGAGTTTACTAGGATACATTTGTTTGTCAACAAAAGTTTGAACTTGGCCTTGTCGCCTATTTCACAGGTGTGAGTATTGAAAGAGTTTTTTGTGGTTTGTAGGTAAATTTCCTTGTGATCTACCCAGATGAAATTTTTCCAGTCGTTGGCCTATGAACCAGTGCTAATTTGCATGCTACTGTTTTCCACTTGATTGGCAAATGGATTGTAATTGTGGACTTGGCCTCTTTCCCTCCTCAACATGAGCAGTCAACCATGTGGCTGGAAATTTTGTGAGAAATTAATGCTGTATTTTTGTCTTCTGGAACTCTCTACACTTCTGTTTGAAGAAGGTAGCTGGGCCTTCATGCTTCCTTGTCTAAAAGGGCAGTTATGATTCAGAACCAACTGAAAGTTGAGAGAGCAGACCAGCTTTCTTTACTCCTTCCCTGTTTTAATTATTTTTTTTTGAAAGTCTAGACTCAGTGAAGGAATATGCTATGCAGACTGACAGTGAATAGGAAGTGGATAAAAGTTGGGAGAAGCATGATGCTTTTCTAAGGTGAGGAGAGGAAAGTTGGCTGCATGGTCCTGTGAGGAGTGCCTGGGTGGCACCAAGGAAGACTCATTTTAGGCACCGGGAATCCAGCCTCAGTCAAGCATCTTGTGCTGGAAATCGACAAGGAAGCAACAGTACCATCCACATGCATGTGACGATGGAGCAGGGATGTGCCCTCTTCAGATGTCACAGTGCCTGGACCCTAAGGACATTGGCCATTGTGGGGTTTGCTCGAAGGGGCTCTGTGATGACTGAGATGTAGTTTCCAGCCATCTTAATAGAAAGGGACTCAGATTGCCATTTGATTTGATTTCTGAAAGCAAGTCAGTGTTTCATTTCTTCCATGATTGAGTTGGTGGAACACAATCCATCTACTCATTTACTTCCTGCGTTAGTCAGACTGGGTTTGGTTCTGATATAGTAACATTTTAATCACCAAACCTCAGTAACTTACCACAACCAAGACATATTTCTCAGTTATACTGTGTGCCTAACCAAAGTCATTAGGGATTCACAGCCTAAAGAGTGACTCACAGCCAGTTTGACGGTCACAGAGGAGCCTAATAACATGGACCTTAGGTTCTTCATGGCAAGGAGAGGAACCATAGGGTTCAGCACTGGCTTCCCAGGACTTTGTCAAGAAGTGATTGTCAGTAACTGCAACTGAATTCCCATTGGCTAGAGCTAGTCACACGACCCACCTAATTGCAAGGGATCTGTCACGCACAAGACAATATACTGATTTTACTGAACAGTAATGCCTCTGCTGTGGGATTTCTTTGAACTTAACGCTTAACGTACATTTGTGTAATGCTCACTGAAGGCAGAGGTTTGGGTTATTTGGACATATTATCTTACTATAGCATTGAACATTGAAAGGTTTAAGTGGAAGTAATACCAGTTAAGTGGAAAAGGATTTGAAGCTGGGTTTTGACCAGAACCTTTCCCATTCTTCCCCAGTGGCTTGAGAGAAACCGATGCCTTGTCAAGAATTTAATTTGAAGGGCAAGCAAATTAGCATAGCTATTATGGAAATCAGTATGGCAGTTCCTCAGAAAACTAAAAATAGATCTACCACACAACCCAGCTCTACCACTCAGGTGTATATCCACGTTAGCACACACACAGAGACACGTGCACAACAGTGTGTGTTGCTCTGCTAGTCACAAGAGACAAGATATGAAACCAGCCTAGAGGCTCGTCAACCGAGGGATGATGAAGAAAATGGAGTGCATATATCCACATGCACATGCACATACAATGGAGTTAAAGAAAAATTAACTTATGTCATTGGCAAGAAAATGGATTTGAAACACACAGCCTCATGTTAAGATAAATAAACCAGATCAGAATGATGAATGTCACATTTTTTTTTCATATGTAGAATCTAGATTTGAAAAGAGACTTGAAGGTAGAAGGGGTACTATTGTGGGGAGTGGGGTTAGGAGGAAATAAGACAGGGTGATGGGGGAAGACTGTATGCTTTCTCTCATACGCAGAATTAAGGTTTACATATTATATATGGAGGGGATAAAAGAAGTTAATGAGTGACTATGAACAGTGTGCAATGATATACACATATGAAGGGAGCGTAATGAAACCCATTATTTTTTGTACGCTAAAATTTTAATAAGGAAACTAATTTGACTTTTTGATGTCACTTTCTTGAAAACTGTGATGGTGGTGTGGGGGAAACACAGGAGTTTGTCATCTGTTTGCTGTTAGGAAAGCGATGACTGGACTGACATTTTAGTGAGATTTTACGAAGAGTTCCCATTTCCTGACGGTGATAAGGACACGTTGCTTCCTCTTCCTGGAGCTGCGTTGCAATGGGCCTCTGCACTGCCTGGGTGCCGACCTTGTCCTGACCCTGTATGTCCACAGCCCTGGCTCAGCTATTGTGTAACACCTACCCAGAGGGTGGCGTGGCTTCTGGAGAGGCACCCGAATGAGAATGGGAGTATCATAGACGATCCGTGGGCAGGAGACCACAGGGATTTCTGTCTCAGTTCCAGAGAAACCAGTGACCCGAAATGAGTCCCAATAAGGACACTAGGTAAACTGTACACAGCACCGGGTCTGGTTCCTCACACTGTTTAAATCACTTTGCAAATTTAACCCGTTCAGTCCTCACAGATGCTCCTCATGGTATCAGCAAGGTTCTTACTTTCTCCTTTTTAAAGATTCGGGAGCCAGGAACTGGTGCCAATGACTGTGGCACTGCCAGCAGCTGACTTTAGGACAAAATCCAAGAAAGACACAGGATTTGATGGGGAGATCCTATTAGGGACGATCCCCTATCAGTCATAGGAAGCCCAACACTTTAGGTGTAAAACAGCAACAACAGCAATAGCAACAACAACAACAACAACAACAACAACAACAACAACAACAACGTGTCTAATGGTTGACCAGTGGCTCAATCTTTAAAGCTTTGATGCTCATTGTTAATCTGATCCCCAGCAGGCTACCACGGTTTACACTTCCGTGGAAGTCATTTTGCTTCCCTAATGTCTGAGTCTCGGCGAGAAGAGCTGAAGTCCTGAGACTACTGGGCGGTGAGCCTCCTGGACTTGTGTTCATTTCGTTTTTGTTTCTAGGACCTGGCTGAGAGCACGTGTTGAAGTGAAACTCAGTGTTAAATTTCAGTTCTGAAGTTGAAAAGACCTGACCTGAAATCCAGTGTATGTGTGTGTGTGTGTGTGTGTGTGTGTGTGTGTGTATGTATGTGTGTGTGTGTGCGCATGTTTGTGGAAGCCAGAGGACAACCTTGGCTATGGTTCTTCAGGCACTGTCCACCTTGTTTGTTCTTGAGTCAGGGTTCCTCACTGAACTGAGGACGGTTGTTTTAGGAGCCCAGGAATCTTCTTTTTCTGCTTCCCCAGTGCTGAGATCATCGCATTCCAACCAACCCCACTTTTTCTTCTTTGTGAATTCTATGTGAGTTACAACACAAGGACCCGAGTTCCTTGAGCCTGAAGCATCTCCCTGACTCGGAAGTCCAGTTTCTTGTGTAGCAGCATGAATGAGCCTTACTCTAGTCTGAAAATGTAGATAATAACAGGACCTGCATACAGAGTTCTGAGGGTTAGACAATATTATATTAACACTGTACGGAACACAAAGTGCTGGTGTGTGCCTGCTGTATCTGTGTGGCAAGGTCCACAGAGGTATGGCTTGAGGGGAAAGTTTCCCATAAGCTGAGATCAGCCTGTTTAATACAAGCTTCATGAGAGGCAAATAAAGGGGGTGGTGGTGTCCTAGAATCTGGAGACACACACACACACAGAGAGAGAGAGAGAGAGAGAGAGAGAGAGAGA
>CABHPH010110730.1:0-14180 GCA_902168325.1 Peromyscus nudipes | reverse complement strand
TGTTTCTGAAACAGGTGAACACACTGCAGATATAGACCACTCTGTATTTTCTCTCCACCTCCAAGCTCTAGCATTTGACATCTCAGTGCTGAGGGAGAGATCATTTCACACTTTCTGTGTGGAAGAGCCAGCTCTGGCTAAGTCAAACTAGGGCCATGACCAGCCTGCAAGTGAGGGTGCTTTTTCCTGGCACGGGGACCACAGATATTGTTTCTTCACCATCAGCCCTACCACCAAACACAATGGAGAGGGCTGGATATTGATGGGAACCAAAGAGCTCACATGGAATGTTAGCGGAAACCAACCAGTGTCTTTCACTACTGGCGACTCAGTGTTGAAGGCACCAGTCACCCTCATGCCACCCTTGGGATGCGCATCACACTCCTTCACACACCAGGAAACTCAGGCCTGAGGAAACAAGCCTCAGGTTTACAGCACAGGGAAGGCAGCCACACAGAACTCAGGGTTGCCTGCTGAGCTCCTTAAACTATCTTGTTCACTCACCCACCCACTCACTAACTCACCCACCCACTCACTAACTCACCCATTCACTCATTCACTCACCCATTCACTCACCCACTCACCCATTCACTCATTCGCTCACCCACTCACCCACCCACTCACCCACTCACTCACTCACTCACCCACCCACTCACTCACTCACCCACTCACTCTCCTACTCACCCACTCATTCACTCACTCACTCATTGATTTACTCACTCATTCACTCACTCACTTATTCACTCATTCACGCATTCATTCACTCACTCACTCATTCACCCATTCACTCACTCATTCATTCACTCACCAGATATTTTATGAGCACCTACACTGTACAAGTGGTATTTGAGGTACTGGAACAAACATGCCTTCATCCTTCTGTTAATGACCTCTGGCTGCTGCATCTAGTTATCACAAATTTGGTGGCTCAAAATAACATATTCTTTCACAGCTTGAATCTAGGAGTCTAAAAGACAGGTTGCCAGTAGGGCTAAGCTCATTTTGAGGCTCAGGGTTTGGGTTCATTCTTTGTTTCTTCCAAGACCATCATTGTCATAATGGATGCCTCACTCTAGTCTCTGCAGGCTTGGCCATCTCCTCTGTCTGTGTCTAATGTTCCTCTTACAAGGACGCTTGACAATGGATTTGGGAACCATTTTGATAATACCCAATGAGCGTTCATTTCAACTTAACTAAACCGATCAAAAGTTATTCTTGACTTAATTACTTAAAAGACTTATTCCCCAGAACAAGAAGCTACTCCCAAGACCCGGGAGTTAGAATGTGGAGCCCTTCTTTAATCCCAGACAACCCTCAAAGGGCTTAGAATCCAGTGACGTAGGTTATTGTTAAACAAGTCAACAAACAAGAGCATAGCAAGTTGTGATTGGCCCCCCAGAAAAGTAAAACAGGGCTGGGAAAAGAAGCACACAGGGTCCCCTCTGGATGCTAAGACAGAAGTTTTCCTTTTGTAAAGAAGACCTGGAGAACAAGAAGAGCCAACCGGCTGTCTCCAGAGGAACCTGGCTCTTCTGGTGCACCTGTTTATTAAATTATACCTTTTTCAGTAGATAATACTTCCAATGAGTGGGGCACAGTATCCCTCACCAGGAGACTGGGGAAGACATACTTTTCATGTATGTAGATGAGATGGCTTTACTATCACAAAGCACAAGTTATTTTAATAGATCGTAGACTCCATGGCTACCAAAGGAGTCATGGCTCATATAAATATAATCTATAATTTTATAAATCCAAGCTTGTAGTTTTTGGCTGGCTTCTCCTGTCTTTTAATGGGCTTACAACTAATAACAGAACAGATGTTATCCACTGTGAATAACTGGGTGTTTGCTTAGTAATGAGTTTAACCTAGAGAGGCCACTGATGCATTAGGCATTCGATGGTTGCTTTATTGATGGTTTTTATTTGGTTATAATCGATTTAAATTTTTTTTCCAGCTCCTAACTTTGCAGCCACATCCATGGCATATTGATTGATTAATTACTCATTGTCCCATGCCAGCAGACCCGAAAGTATAGTCTGAGGAGAATCTAGCTGGCCTGGGGACCTGTGATTTCCTTTCGGACAGAGGTTAGTGACTGCGTCCACTTACCTAGGCTGTTCAACTCTATGACCTGCACAAAGGCCCTTTTGTTCCACTTCCAACGTCAGCTAATTATAGACTCTGTTTCTTTGCACTAAATGACAACCTTGAAAAGCTGCAGTCCAGGTGCTGTTGGAGTTTTATCTTAATGCCACTGTCACTCAAGTGCTGATCAGAGGCTCTGTTGAAAAGGTAAAGCTCATGGAGGGTGGTCCAAAGGATGTCTGGTGCTCCCTGCCCTGGAGCCTCAAGACTTTACTTTCTTTCCAAAAGTGAGGCAGAGGCTTGTACCAGGACACTAGTGTGGGTCTGGGTGAATGTAATTCCAGGAGGCTCATGCTGAGGGACATCTTGTGGGGAGGCTCTCCTAAGGGTGTGGAGGAGGGTGCCAGTCCTTACACAATGCTATGACTTGTGGTGGTGGTGGCAGTGATGTGGGTAGGACTTGAGGGCCTTGGGGAAGACATTTCTTTGCTGAGTCACCCCAGGAGTCACTCTGCTTTCCCAGGCCTCTGTCTCAGAGAGACCGATGGTGGTTTCTAAGCAGAGCTGACTCTGGCACGTTCTCTTGGCAAACGTGAGAAACTCCTTACAACCCACTCCACTGATCACGAGTCTCATTTTCTCTTTGACCTATTTTTTTTCGACTATTTTTTATTTTATGTTGCAACAGATCATGATTATTTTATGATATATCTGGAAGCTTATCTAATGGATGATCTTTGATTCTCTTTTATCTAAAAGGTTTCAAAAACATTTGAAGAGATAACTACACAGAGTTTGTATTTGTAATGAAATATAGCTGTCCCTGGCTGAATGGTGATTTCCCAAATGCTCCATTCCTGGCCTGCACCCTGAACTTGTAAACAGATCTTCATTTGGCAAAAGACTCTGTGGATGCAACAAAGTTAAGGTTCTTGAGATGAGAATGGACTATGTAGATGGGCCATGAATTTAATGACAAGTGTTTTGGAAGGGAAAGATAGACAGGGGAGGAAACATGTACAGACAGATAGAAGGGAGACATGTACACACAGATGGAGAGGAGAATGGTATACACAGAGACAGAGGAGGAGGCATGTACACAGAGACAGACAGGAGAGGAAACAGGTGCACACAGGGACAGAAGAGGCAGAGATGTGGCCTTGAGACCTTTTGTAGTGATGGCTAGAGGGCATGGGATGCCACCAGCCCCTAAAAGTCAGGTGAGGTGAGGACTAAAGTCTCCCGGGAGCTAGGCTTCTGGCTGGCACCCAAGTGTACCATCGATGGCAGAGACGATGGCAGCCTCCACATCAAATACAACCAATGCCTGATTTCCCTTTGTTTGGGAACTGCAGGGTGGTCCTCTGGCTCCCAGTGGGCTAAAAGTGACATCTCGGGCACCCAGCCGGGACTGAGTGGATCCTGAAGAGTTCTCTGTAGAGGGCTCCAGGCTAGGAGGCAGACACATTTGTAGTAGGAACTCCACCTCAGGTGTTTTTGTTTTCTTATAGTAAACTGCACTAGGAGATCCATTCCTTGTTTCTCACCACCGCACTAAATATTATTATATATGAAAATAATCTTGTGATTATAACCATAAACATAGAGCATGCATTTTCCTCCATATTGCTTTGGTGCCGTGGAGTTGCACTGAGGCTATTTTTCCTTTTTTAATGGTGTGATGGTCAATATTGTTAGGACCTACACTCACCTAAGAAACAAACCTCTGGGCAGGCAGGGAGGCAGCTTTTAGATTAGGTTCATTGAGGTGGGAAGGCCCACCTTAAATGTGAGTGACAGGATTCCATGGACTGGGGAATCTCCGCAGGCTGCACGCCAGCGTCCATTTCTCTCTACCTCCAGGCGGCACATGTAATGTGACCAGTTACATCAAGCTCCGGCTGCCATGACCTCCTTGACATAACGGATAGCACCTTCAAACTGTGAGCCAAGACAAACCCTTCTTTCCTTAATGTCTGTGTTCCCAGCCGTGCTTAAAGCAGAGAATGCAAATGGGGACATCTCGAGAGGTGCTTGGACTCTGCAGGGTCCTAGCATGACGCCAGCACCTCTGATTCCCACCGGATGTTTTCACCAGGGGCCCTATGCAGACAGCTGCAGCTGCAGGGGCAGCCTGGGCCAGTGGACCAGTAACTTCATAGGGAACTGTGAACGGGCTGGTGCCTTTACAGGAGACTCTTCAGGCCAGTCTTACTGGCTGTGCAGACCAATACTTTGCTTGTTTGAGACAATTTCTTTTTTATGCTATGTAGCCTGGGATGTCTTTGAACTTGTGATCCTCCTGCCTCAGACTCCTGAGCATAGAGGTTACATGTGTGTGTATCAAGCTCAGCTTCAGACCAATCCTTTCAGTGGGAAACTAATTACACAAATGACTCTGCATGTTCATGGCGTTAATGCCCCTCACTGAAATATCTGAAACCCAAAAGGTTACAAAATCTGAAACTTTTTGAGCAGAGACTTCTGATGTTATGTAGCAGGACATGGTCAAAACCAGGAGTTCTAAATATACTGTGTGTAAAATTACCTTTAGGCTATGCGTACAGGACACACGTGTAACGAAAACATCAATTTGTATAGACATGTATCCCACCCCCTGCATATCTCATTATATATATTGTATATAATATACATACACACATATAATATATATATAAATTCTCTCCTCAAAAATGTCTGAAATCCAAAATGTTTTTGGCCTCAAGCATTTTGCCTCAAGTCAGGCATTGTCAGCCCAAATCACCAATGTCCAACAGAGAAATGGACAGACAATGGTCTTTGAGAGTTCTGTTATAAAACACAAGCTCTTCATAAACCTCTTAAGGAGAGACAAATTTTCGTTATTGTTTCTAAATATTACATTGGTTTTTAAGAGGAAGTGGTGTGGTACATGGAACCACAGCGTCTGTTAGTCTTGGATACTATTATTATTTTCAGATTTATTTTTAAATGTTTTTATGTGTATGAGTGTTTGCCTATATGGATTTGTATATACTTGGTGAGTGTCTGGTGCCCTGAGAGGTCAGAAGATAACAATGGATTCCCTGGAACCAGAGTTATAGATGGTTGTAAGCCACCGTGTAGGTGCTGGGAATTGAACTCAGGTCCTCTGGAAGAGCAGCCAGTACTCTTAACTGCTGAGCCATTGCTCCAGCTCTGAGGACTAGGATTATAAGAAGAGAAACACAAAGAGCTAGTTTTGTGCTTCTGACCTCAAAGTCGGGTGTGTGTGTGTGTGTGTGTGTGTGTGTGTGTGTGTGTGTGGTGGGGAGGCTCTAGAAGAAGCAGGACTTTCAGTCTATCCTTCTGAACAAGTAGCTTAAAAAGGGGGTAAGTGGAGAGGAGATACTTAGACTGTCTAGGAGGCAGGGAGGCTGAGGAGGCTCAAAGAAGAGAAGCAAAGGGCCCCTGGTTCCTGCTGGAATGTGAGCCCCAGGAAAGGATGAACAGAGGTAAAGTGCAGAGCAAGCACTGGACAAGAGGGCCAAGACAGGCAGAGGAGCTGTGGTGAGCAAGAGCAGTGGCCATCAAAGGTTGCTTCTGCTGTGTGTGGCTAGCCCTCTCCTTCTCCCAGGTTTGGCTTCCTGAGCGTCTACTTTTGTCCCTAGTCCTGCTTGAGCTACCTTGAGTTGGATTTCTAATTCACTAAACCAATGCATCCTGATGAATGCGAGGAGCACTTTGCAAGTATAATGAACTATTTCCTAGGAGGCCGAACATATGCTCGGAATGCAAATTTTGCATAATTTAAGGGAAATGTGGATCCTACCTGAACTCAGTTGGATACAGTGACCCCAGTTAAAATCCCTCCGCAATGAAACTTTGGTTAATATAGGAGGCTGGATTTGATTACAGAATTGGGGTCACTCAGTCTGACTTTTTCTTTTCTGAGTGCTCAGGGGAACACAGGATGTAGAAATAAGGAGCATTACTGGTGATGTATAATTCTTATCAGAGTAATAAAGAGGATGAGTTGAGCTGTGAGAACAGATATGAACTTTCCCTACAGGGTCTGTGAGTTTTCTGCTGTTAAAGAAAAATGGACCAGAAATACACATATATGCCCATCTCAACTGCTGAAACTGACCCTCTGGGACATGTGACTGAGCCAGGAGAGATGATCTGTCCCTTTGCATAGATTTTATTTTGGTTAGCACCATCAAACATGTTTACCAATGACCCAAATTCTGGCAAATGAAGCAGGTTTGCCGTCTGAGAGCTGTGCTTAGCTTAGCAGATGAACAGCTCTGCTTTTCTTTGGTGTATGTCTAGGGCTCAGTGGTGGAGTGTGTGCTAGGCAAGGGCTCTAGCTTGGGTTTGACCTCCAGGATGGGAAAATAAATCCAGGCCACCACGCTTTTTTTGTTTGTTTGTTTTTTTGAGACAGGGTTTCTCTGTGTAGTTTTGGTGCCTGTCCTGGAACTCCCTCTGTAGACCAGGCTGGCCTCGAACTCACAGAGATCCGCCTGGCTCTGCCTCCTGAGTGCTGGGATTAAAGGCGTGCGCCATCACTGCCAGGCTCCACATGCTTTTTATGATCCAGTTTCTTAGTCATATGCTCCTGTGCCATCGTGTGTGTGTGTGTGTGTGTGTGTGTGTGTGTGTGTATGTGTGCATGAGAGAGACAGAGACAAAGACAGAGAGACACACACACACATGTGGTGATATTGTGTTCCCCCAAATATTGTGCACCCTAATAAACTTATCTGGGGTCAGAGAACAGAACAGCCACTAGATATAGAGGCCAGAAAGTGGTGGCACTCACACCTCTCACATTCTGAAGGCAGAGATCCGTCTAGATCTCTGTGAGTTCAGTGTCACACTGGAAATAGCCAGACATGGTGACACATGACTTTAATCCCAGGAAGTGATGGCAGGAAGCAGAAAGGTATATAAGGCATGAGGACCAGGAACTAGAGCCTGGTTAAGCTTTTAGGCTTTTGAGCAGCAGTTCAGCTGAGATCCATTTGGATGAGGACTCTGAGGCTTCCAGTCTGAGGAAACAGGATCAGCTGAGGAATTGGCGAGGTGAGGTTAGCTGTAGCCTGTTCTGCTTCTCTGACCTTTCAGCATTTACCCCAATACCTGGCTCTGGGTTTGTTTTTATTAATAAGACCTTCTAACAATTCATGCTACACACACACACACACACACACACACACCACACACACACACACACACACACACACACACACAGAGAGAGAGAGAGAGAGAGAGAGAGAGAGAGAGAGAGAGAGAGAGAGAGAGAGGAATGAGAATGTATATGAATACAGAGGCCAGAGGTTGACATCAGGTCCCTTCCTCAGTTGCTCACCACCTTATTTTTTTGAGAGAGGGTCTCTCACTGAACCTGGAGCTCACCCAGACTGGCAGGCCAGCAAGCCCCAGGGTCCTCCCTGTATCTGTCTCTCCAGTGTTAACATTCCAGGTGTGCACCACTGAGCTCAACTGTTTCACGCTTGTGCAGCAAGCACCTTTCCCACTTAGGCATCTCCCCGGCCCCTCGGCCAGCGTTTCTCTGTTTTGCTGAGTCTATTACAGGCACCAGGCTTCTTAGGAAACTGTGCTGTTTCCCGTGGCTCCACAACTTTATTATCCGGCTTATTATTAGTGACTCCAATAAAACAGTCCCTTTCTGGGACTTCACTTTGTCTCTTGCTGCTCCAGCCAAATTCTCTTGGCTGCCCCCAAGGCTTGGCCCCTAAAGCCAAGCTCCACGGGTGGAAAGTCTTGGACACTGGCCTCTCCCCAAAGCCCTCAAACTCAGTTGTGTCCTGATTTCCCACTTCAGCCATAGGACGCTGTTGTGCCAAGTGGCAGGGTACAAAGAGAGCTAAGTGTTTTTTCCATACTTTGGTTTTCATTAGGCACATACATGAGTCCCTGCCTATAATAACAGGTAGTAATTTATGCCCAGTAACTTCTGCCCCGCCGAAGCCGCAGCTGTTTAGAATGCTGTTCCCAGTGGGCTTTGAGCCATACACAGGCATACTTCAGCAGAATCCGCAGCTTCTCATCAGCTTCCAGCTTAATGAATAATCACGAGAAAAGTATAGGTGGGCACCTGCCAAGGGGCAGGGCAGGGACCGTTTTGGCAAAGTCAAGGCCTCTGTGTTTCCCATTTTTATTTCATGCAAGGCTTCTTGGCTGCTCTTCTTAAGAAAGCAGAAGATGCTAAAGAAATTCCTTCATCTTAGCAAATGACACCTTCTCAACTTTCCCTCTTGCTTCCTTCTCAGGTCCAAACTTGATTTTCTTCAGGCTCCTACCATAGGAAGTGAACCCAGATCCAAATCTCACATTGCCTCATCGGGGTGTTTTTGCTTTAGACTTTTGTAGGAGAGGAGTCAGGAAGTCACAGGTAGTGTGGCTTCACAGTCGGGATCTATTATATTCAAGGCCTTTTCCATAGGAGACCATCAGCTACTGATAGTCCCCAATCCCGCTGTCATTTCTTCACAACTATGCATTCCACAGATATTTACTAGTGATCAACCCCATGGCAAACAATGAAACAGATGTGTGGGGGTGATTGCACACAGCTGGGGCTTTCAATGCCAAGAGCAAGTGGCCATTCATCTTCATGCCTCACTCCAAGCTCCATGAAGTGATAGTTGAGCACAGCAAATGATCATGGAAAACTTGGTGGCATATGTGGAGAGAATGCACACAGCCACCGCAGAACCAGGGTGGGGACTGTCACCAGAAGAGGCTTTCCCCAGGAGTCCAGGTGATGGCCTCTGGACATCAAAGGGCGCCAGGCAGGGGTGTGGCTGGGGAGTTGCTAGTTACAGACATGGTTCTGGAGCCATCCCCTGAGTCCAAAACCTGGCATGGTTTGCTTTCTTCCTGACTTTGGGCAGCTTGTGTGACCGTCTCATCCCGTCTCCTTCACACAGCAGACTACACAGTTGCAGTGTGTTCCCTTTCTATTACTGTACCACGGGTCATCACAAAGCCAACAGGTTAAACACCTCCCCTCCCTACATTGTCTCCCAGTTCTAGAGGTTCAAGGCCCGGCTCTGAGTGGATCTGTGACCTGTGTGGGGTCACACAGGGCTGAAGTTAAGGTCCTGACTGAGATGGATTCTTGTTTAGAGGCTCTGGGGAGTGTGGAGTGGGGTATAATCTCTGTTTCCAGGCTCATTCCTGTTGACAGCAGAATTCATTTCCTGGGGGTGGAGGACCTAATTCTCTATTTTCTTGCTGTTGGTCAGCAGGTGTCAACCTGGATTCTGAAAGGTCGTTTGTATCCCCTGTGAAATAGTCTCCTTTCTCTTGAAGTCAGCAGCAATAGTCAAACTTTCTGGTTCCCCCCTTACCCACAAACTCCAGGGATCTTGATTTAGGGATATGTGATCAGGTCGGCCACACCAGACAGTTTCCCTATTCTGGGACATCTTGCAAAATATATTTACAGCAGACACACAATGGAATTAGACTGAGTTACTAGAATAGGGGTGTGTGTGTGTGTGTGTGTGTGTGCGCGCGCGCGTGTGCATATGCCAGAGCTGGAAATCATGGGCGGTCATCTTGGACTTCTGCTGACCACATGTCTCAACTTCTACAGTACCTGTGAGGCAGGGTCAAGTGAACAGTGTATGTGAAGGAACTGGCATGGAACAAGCGTGCTTCAGGTAGAAGGATTTACACATGAAAGATCAGTCACTTGAGTTTCCAGGGTAGATGAGAAGATGGTTGAGAAGAAAGAAGATGGTTAGGGACTGGAAACGATGACATGGCCGGGGGCTTGCGACAGGGGGTCTTCATTGTGATGTTTGGAAACAGGATGTGCCACCTTCCTTGGATGACGGGCGTTGATAATTCCCTGATTTAGTTCTTGGTTGAGGTGAAGGCCGTGAGAGCCAGTGTGCAATGAGAGGGAGCCTGAATTGGCCTTCTGGACTAACTCACTCAGAAACCATCTGCCTGTGGCTGCTGAGTAGCTTGAGGTCTCTGAAACCACCAAGATAATAGCTTTCCCCGAATCAGCCCAGCCAGGCTCTAATTAAAACGGATGGCAATGAATCCCCACTCCAGTTGCTCACCACATGTAGGCCGTGGCTAGAGAGCATTCCCCAATCCTGGGAGGCCATTTCTCTCTTACCCTGGCATTGCTGAAAGAATGCTCAGATAAAGACCAAGGTCCTGTTGACTCTGGGAGGAAGGTAAACGCCACTGTCTGTGACTGTGTGCCTGGACTTCGGTGCACCCTGAAGGCTGAACTGCTCATGAGATATGGATATTGCAAATGGTCTGGAGTGGTCACGAGGTAAGCCAGAAAGATACAAAGGCATCGAGGCTTGGAGAGAAGAATGAAGAGATGCCATTGCTCATTGCACACAGCCGTGGGAGGAGGGAGCTAATCTTTTGAGAATTCTTGGCTAGACTGTTCTTATTTCCAGCAGCACTCTTTTTCTTCTCTCCTGGCCTTTTCTCCCTATTTTCCTCTGTCAGCCCTGTTTCTGCATCTTCTCAGAGCTTCCCCCAGAAAAACTTCAGCCAACTTATTCTTCTTGAACAACTGTCATTTTTGAAAAGCCGCCCAATCTCTTCGCTGCGACTTCTAAAGAGAGACTTTGGACCAGGGCTCCTTTCCGTGACAACAAGGAGGTTGGAGAGGGGAATGGCAGAAGCTTGGTATGGGGGGATGGCGCGCACAGACACACATGCGCACACACACTTCTGAGGGATGCTGAGTCTGTGATTGCTGGCCAGTATCAACGTTCCTGACATCAGAGGAAGACACATAGGAAGAAAAAGCGGAGAGCAGAGGACTCACACTTACATTACAGCTGCTGAAGTTCCCATACAAGGGAAGCAGGACCCTATTTGACCTTGACCACCAAGACCAGAGGATTAGAGAAGAACTGACCAAAGATATGTGGGCGAAAGGCCAGGCCAAGCTTTCCAGTTTTGACATGTCTGTCTACAGACCGACATTCTCTGGCTGGGTAAGCTGTGGACCATAGAAGAAACTCCAAGATCAGCCATTAAGAATGCCAGGATAGCCCCAAACGTGAACTGTTACCTCGGACCCAGGTAAGCCTTGCCGCTAGCCACCATTGCCGATTAAGGACTAACGATAAAAGCAGGACAGTTCTGCGTTGTTAGTTACGGCCTGAAATAGTGAACTTGACACCCCCTGCTCCCTGTCCTGTCTTTTTGATATTCCAGGCAGGTGCCAGAGGTGTCCTCAAGGCTGATGGAGCCTGGCATTGGCTTGCTCGCTGTGATCAGCAGCTGACAGCCTGACAGGAACACTTTCCCTGATTACATGTTAAACTTGGACTGTACCACACTCGGTTGCATTTCAAATGAGAGAAGAGAGGCAGGCGGCAAGACAAGGAAGAACTGTCATAGAAGGAGGTTTGCCCAATCTTCAGGATCAGAGGACACACAGCGTCGCTTCCACATTTCAACCTACCTAAAACACTGCCATCCAATAAATTGTCATCAGATGGGAATGGAAACATTCAAGATAGTGCACAAACTCCATCTGGTACCGTGTGAAATCGAAGAGGAATGTTCAGGGGTGGGGAGTGGAAGAAGCCATTATGTACCCCCTACTGGAAACTAGCTCCAGTTAGTTGTCAAAAGGCATTTTCTGACCGAATACCATCATTTCTTAGTGTAGTAGTAAAAAAAATGGGAATCATTGAGGCTATAATGTTCTCTTCTAGGCAAGTGATGAAGAATGCTGACTTGGCTATTTTATTACCTCCACCTTTCCTACTGTGGTAGGTAGTTTGCTGATAGGTTTGGTTTTGGATAGCAATTAATGTTACGTAATTATTGGCAGGGAAGCACCACTTACATATCACTAGCTTTTAAATGCTAGCAGGGTCATGGCTACAAACAAGGACTTGTCTGTGCAAGACACAAACAATTGGCCAGGTCATTCATTATTTCTCCCTCGGTTGCCCATTTTAAATGCCAGCTTGAGGGATCTGGATGCTTCCTTGATCCTGTACCAAGGTTCTCAGGGTTCATCAACACATCCACAGATCCTCATAGTCATCCGGATACAAACTTCAGTAAGGGTTAGTATTATTACAGTAGAACTTTCGATATGATTAAAATCCAATGAGTCTTTTAGGTTCTATGCACTTGGAGAGAGGGTCTAATGTACCCCAGACTGGTCTCAATCTCAATAAGTAGAGGAGAATGGCCCTGAATTTCTGCTTCTCCTGAGAATCAGGATTACAGATGTGCACTAGTACACCGGGTTTATGGGGTTCCAAGAATCGAACTCAGGGCTTCATGAATGCTAGGCAAGCACTCTACCAACTGAGCTATAACCCCAGGGGGTTCCGTTTTTAACACTGGTGTTAACTCTAACACACTTGCTTATTAATACCATCCTGTTGATGTTTACAGCACTCTTCAGGTGGAGGGGATGTGTTTTCTGCCTCTAAGGTCAAAGTTCAACACTATTAGGTGCAGTTGAACATTTCACATCATCCACAGACCTTGCCTGGCAAACTGCTACTTTTAGTGATCCTCTGAAGACAGACAGCAAGGTCAGCAGCCCCCATTGATCCCTTGTTACATGACCAACATCTCTGGGCGGTAAATTGTGTGTTGACACATATCATTGTTAAGAAGCAAGCTTAAAAATCAATTACCCTGCCGGGCGGTGGTGGCGCACACCTTTAATCCCAGCACTTGGGAGGCAGAGCCAGGCGGATCTTTGTGAGTTCGAGGCCAGCCTGGGCTACCAAGTGAGTTCCAGGAGAGGCGCAAAGTTACACAGAGAAACCCTGTCAAAAACAACCAAAAAAAAAAAAAAAAAAAATCATTTACCCAGCTTGGTAAGGAAGATTTTTGCTCTTCTCCCCAAATATTTCCATGGAATTTCCTTCAGGGCCTAAGTAACACAGGGAAATTGAAGGTGATAGAAATGAGACGAGGCAGACATGCATCTGCATTTACAATAGCAAGCAGCTTTGCCCACAGCCTGTAATTCTTAAATCTTCATTTGATGTGTGGATCATTTTTCTAAGGGCAGAATTTCCTAGTTCACTGATTCATGATGCTCCCACATTATTGATGAAATTAAGGTAATATTGAAAGTGACGGCACTTGTGAGGCAGTCTTAAACTGCCTTTTTATTGCACGCAATTAGCAGTAGAATTGAGAACCACTTTCTAATATAAAATCGCCAGCCATAGAGGTTGCAAATGAAATTCACTGTAGTGATTTCAGCCGATAAGTCTCAACTTCTTTCTCTTCATTTACTGAAGTTCTCCCCCGCCCCCCTCCAGTTTTAGCCCTACAGAATAATGAGAAAACAGTTAAATTGGGCTAGCAGCGAGTTTCAACTGAGATTTACTGCGTTCTCATCTTCCCGAGGGACCATAAAACCACCCCTGACATCTCATTCTGAAATCTCTTGTGTTAACAGATGGGTGTGGCATGAAAAGGGAACTCTGGATTCAAGTGACAGGCAAGTTCTATACTTTGAAAGAGTCCTTAACTCACATGAAGGCTTTCTGCCATCAGCTGGGGACCTCCCCAGCAATCATTACCTCGCCATCTCCAACACACTCCTGCAAAACACTCTTAAATTTATCTTAAATATTTTAATATTTCCCTCTAAATTTTACTTTCAGTTTATAAAATTCCTAGAACACACAATTTCTCTGTCTCTGTCTCTGTCTCTCTCTTCCCCCAGAAGCTTCAGCCCAAATCAACATGATAATAAAAGATAATAAACTGCCCTTCAATTCAGAACACTGCCCCCAAACCGACAAGCCACGTTTAATGAGCAACAGGGATTGACCATGTCAGAGAGCTGGGAGTTTAACTCTTGCTCCAGCTGACCTCTTCGGCCTCCAACCCCGGGCAGAGGGAGAAAGACAGGGAAAAAACTGGGTCTTTGGGGATTTGGCATAGCTTTGTGCAAAGTGCTCAAGGTTTGACCAAAGAGCAAAGGTGAGTGCTGAACTCGGAACTTCATTCTGGAAAGCAAAGGCCTAACAGCAGCTGTCCACATCTGGACGATGAGAAAGGGGCTTGAGAAGGCACCGGGACCAGGAAAGCAACTGGATAGAGAACCGGAGAACTC
>CABHPH010110728.1:23451-46065 GCA_902168325.1 Peromyscus nudipes | reverse complement strand
GTTGTGGTCCCCAGCTGCATAGGGTGTGCACATCCTGAGGCCAAGTTCGGTTCAAAGGCTTCCCAGGCAGCTACCACCCCTCCCCCCCAGGAATCTCCAAGGGCTTTCAAGAGTTTCAGAACCTAGATAAAAGTCCAAGTCAGCCTCATTAGGGAAGGAGGAGGGGGATTGGATTCCCTCTCCTTGAGTGTCCCCAAATGGTTAGAATCTTCCAGAGCCAGCAAGTGAGTATCTGGAGACTTAGAAGCCAGTCTGCTTCTGGGAGTGGGGGAGGGGAGCCCTGGAGCTCCTTTGTTGGGTCTGTGGGGATCAGAAATACCCTGAGATGTTGAGGAGGGAGAAGAAGGGGAGCCCTCCGGGCTGAAACGTTGAAATGCCATTCCATTCTGTTAATCTTAGACACGTGGAGAGACTGTTGGAACTCAGCCCACTTTGCATTATTTATGTGTGCCATTTGAAGTACGGGAAACTTGTTATTGGCAGGCACGTTCTATTGATGCTTATTACACAAATAATTGAGCAAGTACTTTTATACATAAATGCCATTGTCTATTATACATGATCTGGTACGGAGCCTACTTGAAGTGTGGTTGTTGTTTGGGAAAGGATGGCTGTTTCTATGTGAACATGTACTATGTTAAATTAAGATTAGCACGAGAAATAATTATAAGCCCCACACAGAACCATGCATTTCATATCTTACATTTGCCTAGCCTCTGTACATCCTCGAGAAGGGCACTGCGGTTCCCATTTTAAAGATGAGAACACTAAAGTGCGAAAGGCTTACGTAGCGTCAGGGATCTCTAACCTTGCGGAGAAAGACACTGGCTCCAAAGTCCGTTTTAACCTGACACCAAGTTGACAAATGCTTGTCAACCCTTCTAAAGCACCTACTGTGTGACAGTCTATTCTGGTCAGAGGACACGGTCGTGATGACTGACGGGACGCTGAAGAAAAGATGGTTCTTGCCTTCAACAAGCTTTCAGTCTAGTAACTTTTGTTTCAAGAAAAATTCAGGCCTGCCAAGCCCGGGGTGGTGTTTTCTGACTCAGAGGCCATCTGGGGAATTGAAATTTGCGGAGCTTTCTTCCCTTCTGGTGCTGTGCTGGGTGGGAGGAGCCGGGGAAACACGAAGTGACCCAGCAACTGCAGGCAGTACAGGCCGACAGGCTGGCTGCCTGGAAATGGGCGGGGCCTGGCCCTGGGGAGCTGTAGCCATGGCAACCCAGCCTGTTTCCAGAACAATGTCTCCAACCAGGAAAACAGCTCCCAGAGCCTCCCCCTGTATAATCAGCAAAGCGTACTGAAGGCACAAAGCTTCCTTCTGATCCGGCTCCCCACACGAGGCCAGAACAAAGCCAGGCATTTGTTCTCTGGGCCCTGTCTTTGTGTTGGCCTGCGACAACATCCACAAAGCACAATGACTTCGCTTCTTCCCGAGGCCTCTGTCTTTCACATCGAATTTATTGTAATTTTGGTTTAGCCCCATTTTACAGATGCAAGCTCAACAAACGTGAAGGGGCCTAACGTCTAAAACGATCCTTCAAACCCAGAGACTGTTCAGGTTATGCGAGGGTGGGCCCTGCCTTTGCCTGTGTTGTGACGACGTCCTGTCCACGGCCTCGGGGACCCTCGGTGTCTGTCCCCGGACTCTCCCAGGCCAGCTCCCTGCGGCTGCAGCCCGCCCCTCCCCCACGCCGCAGCCCGCCCCTCCCCCACGCTGCAGCTGCAGCCACAGCCGGAAGAGGCATGCGGAAGGCACACCCGCCCCCGCCCTGCAGGCCCCAGAGCCAGCTGGTTGAGAAACTCTGGCTCACAGCCTGAAGACAGCCTACTGGCGCCTGTACTCCTCCAGGCCACCGAGTGACTACATCCTGTGCACGGAAGGTTGTCACCACCTCCGCTGAGCCAGGGTGTCACCTCCCAGAAACTGAGCACCGGGGACAGCCTCCACCCTCAAGACCAGGAACACCGACAGCTCTGAGATGTAGGATTAAACAGAAATGGCCACCTTTACAAATGTAAATATTTAGATTATGTGGATCGGAAGGAATGCGACTTCATCGTAATAGAAATCTCGCCCTCCAAATAGAGGGTACTACACACATGTAATCCCAGCACACTCAGATGCTGAGGCAGAAGGGTTGTCCAGAGTTCCGGGCCAGCCTGGGCTACACAGCAAGACCCTGTCTCAAAGAACACACCTTGGCCGTACAGAAAAACATGAAAGGAAAATACTGTTGTTCCCCCAGGAACACTTAAAAGGCTTCAAACAATACTCTCCACCCAGTCGTTAGGGATTTCCTTGCTCTAAGATAACTTATTGGTAAGAAATGTCCCCACCCAGCCCTAGGGAACAATAGAGAAGCACTCCCTGAGAGCCCTCAAAAGGCTTTCACTGGGTAAGTGTTGATACTAAATTAAACCCTCACTTCCAAGGACAATGGCCTTGATTGTCCTGTTTACAAGCTGACACAGGAGAGGAGGGGGAGAGAGAGGGAGAAGAGGAGAGAAAGAGGAGGAGGGGGGAGGGAGAGAATTAGCTAAAGGCTAGCCTGAGGCCACACAGGGAGTGTGAGACCAGCCTTCACTAAATGGCTAAACCCTGGTTTGTTTGTGCTTCCCACAATTACGTTTCAACAGGTAGTTTACCCAGGTTCATGTTTGTATATGTGTGCTTAGGGGTAACCTTTATTCTTCCTTAAGCTCAAAGAACTTAGCTGGGGGAAGATATCAACTTTCAAACATTATTTGATATAAGCAATGGATTTTCCCCCCTGGGGACAGGGTAGGGGAGACTGCTGGAGAAGGACCCCAGGACTCTGGCACATGCTAGGCAAGCACTCCGTGTTTGCGCTTCAACCCCAGCCCAAAAATGGATCTTCATAGTGGAGTTTTGAAGACTATCTTATGGGTAGTTCTTACAATAAAGTGTCATCACTGTCCCTCAGGTTTGATCCCTATAGCATCCCGCAGTCTCTTGCACTTCCTGACACCATGGTACTAATTACTGTGCTGGGCTTGTGGATTTAACAACCACAAGCAAACCAGCATACCTTCAATGAACCAGCACTGTGTGAATGGGACACGTGGTGCAGACCTACAGTCCCAGCCTTCTCAAGGTAGAGGTAGAGGGATCACAAGAGTTCAAGGTCATCCTCAGCTACTTGGTGAGTTTGAGACCAGCCTGGGCCACAAGGTTCTAGGTTCAGGTACCTGTAAGTTCCTGTCATTAGCAGTGACTGAGACAGCTCCTTGGCAAACCTTCCTTTGCGCAATTCATTTGTTTCTGTAACGTCAACCTCACGTTTTCAGTTCTAGAGAAAAACTGCACCCAAGTGATTAAAATGTTAACTGCTAAATAATATTTCTTTTCGTTTATAAGCCCAGAATCTATGGTGACCTTGAAATAGCATGAAAACCTTCTTTACTTCTATGTATCAGCTAGCACAAAGCTTGACACTTGCTATGAACTTGCAAAAACAGTAATGTGTTTGTCTAAAGCATTACAGGAACTAGCCCCAGGGAGGTGGAGGTCCATAGGGATGCCCCTAGGTCAAAGAGAAACACAAACCCTGCTTGATTCATCACCCCCTACTTTCCCTTGGCTCCTCCTGTTCCTTTGTGCCAAAGTCCTTCATAAAAGCACCTCGATCCCCCAAGAAAGTTTTGCAGGATGCCAACTCTCAAACCAAGCCCCCCCCTTCAAGATTTATTTTGAATTATGTGGGGTGTGTGTCGTGTGTCGCCTGTGGCATGTGCATGATAGTGCAAGTGCCTGAGGAAGCAGAGGCGTCAGACCCTGTTGTGAGGGTTGTGAGCTGCCTGATGGTGGAGAGTAGACGCTGTTTTGACAACAGGAAAGTTGTGGACAGGGAACAACAAAGCAGAGAATGGAGGCAACTGATAGCCTACCCAAGGAGGGCAGGCTTCTCTTGCTTTAAGTCAACAAACTAATTAACTCGACCACTCTTTTTATTTTTATCTTTAGCCACAGGGTTTCATTATGTACTCCTAACTGGCCTAGAATTTGCTGTACAGTCCAAGCTGGCCTTGAATTGTCACAAATCCTCTTGCTTCTGACTCCCAGGTGCTAGGATTACAGCCTAGCAACATCTGGCCTGGTGACACCCTACTCTTCAAAACCAGTATTCTTAATCCCTTCATGAGGGTAGAGCCCGTAATCTGATCTAATTACCTTTCACTGGGTCCCACATCCTAATGACTATTACCCCACCGAAGCCATGTCCTGGACCAGATTTACAGAGTGAACTTGAGGAGGTCCAAGCCTCAGCCCTCTTTACTGGTTTGGTCTTAATCAGTGATGTTCACCGAACATTTTTTGAATTCCCAGTTTGAGGTCACAACATAATGTTGTACTATTGCACTGCCTGACCTTTTTGAATTTCTTTTGTTGTCATTTTTTCCAGACAGGGTTTCTCTGTATAGCCCTGGCTGTCCTGGAACTCACTTTATAGACCAGGCTGGCTTCAAACTCAGAGATCTGCCTGCCTCTGCCTCTTGAGTGCTGTGATTAAAGGCGTGTACCACCACTGTTCAGCTCCTCTTTAAATTTCATTAGCAACTTTCAGCTTTCCTATTCTGGTCAATGTGGAGATTAGTGAAGTTGGTGTGCAGAAGACACCTTTTCCAGGGTGTCCTTTTGAAGACACAATAGGCATACATTGTTGAGAAAGAACTGAAGTTTTCAAGTCTTAAATATTTTAAGAACTGGCAGGTATTTGTTATGCAAAGCAGCCCAGAATGCCTTGATGAAGTCATCTAATATCCACTCCCAATCAGACTTCCTTCCTAATGGAAGCCACTGTCCTCACTCTCTGCTTCAGCAGGAGCTGATCCCAGCTCTATCCCTAAGCGATGGGCTTTGTTCAACAGAAATCAATCACATCAATCCCTGGTTTGATTGCAACAGGACCCAAATCTGTGTGATGAAATGCAAGGAAAAAAAAAAGATTGCTATGAAGTTTCAGAAATTGAGAAAAATCAGGCTATTCCATCCAGGGAAGCAGATAGGCCAACTGCAGATCTTCATCTCTCCCTCTACTCCTCTAAAGCCAATCCCAGAGTATCATTGCCAACTTTGTAGCAGACTACCTGTTGTAGCTTCCCCACACCTCCTCTCTGTTCCATCTCCAGTGGATCACACATATTTTTGTAGAGAGATATTTTCTGTCTCGACCACCTGCTCCCAAATAAGCAACACAGAGGCTTATTATTATTTATAAATGCTTGGTCAATAGCTCAGGCTTATTGCTAACTAGCTCTTACACTTAAATTAACCCATAATTCTTATCTATGTTTAGCCATGTGGCTTGGTACCTTTTCTTAGCACAATATTCTCATCTTGCTTCCTCTGCACTTGACTGGTGACTCCTGACTCTGCCCTTCTCCTTCCCATTATCCTTAGTTTGGTCACTCCGCCTATACTTCCTGCCTGGCTACTGGCCAATCAGCATTTTATTAAACCAATTTGAGTGACAAATCTTTACAGTGTATAAGAGGATTATTCCACAGCAGATCTTCTCCTCCAACCTTCCTCTATACTTATCCTACTACTCATCCCCCAACTCCAGCAGGCATTCCCTGGGAACCCACCAGCCAAGCCTGCCAAGGAAGCAAGGAAGCTAACAAAGCAGGTAGGCTAGTTTAAGATCTATCTTCACTCTCCGTCCTCTCATCCAAATCCAATTCCCAATCCTGTGCCTGGCTCTGTAGTTGACTAGAGTTGTGGCCTTTCCTCACTCTCTGTCCCCATTCTTAGGGGACTAAGCAGATCATGGTGGAATGCTGCTTTCTTCCTACCTATGGACCCCCTCAGCATACCTACCCCTAGTCCAGCCCCATTCCAAAATGTCAGCTCCAAAAACCTAGAAATACATTTTACCTGAAACAATGACCACACCTAGCAGGATTCCAGAAGAATTCCCCACCAGGTTGTAGGGCCCTGGCACCCCATATTTGAGTAAACTGTTTGCCTGCTTGCCGACCTTGACCACATGTCCTCCCTATGCTAATTCCCTGCTGGTATCCACCCTCCTGAATGCGTAAGGGAAGTTCCTTGTTTGTGAATCCTGTATATTGGGCGTTAACAGCTTAGATGCAAGAATGTAGTACATTCAGTAGCAAACTTCTGCCCTCTGGGGATCCTCCATTGTGCTTTAAGACTGTATTTAAGGTTTCCTCCCTCTTTCAATAAACAGCATTCGGCTTTGTGCTGAGGCGAGTGACCCGCTGTCTTTGTCTCTGTTTTTTGATCCACAGCCCCTCGCTCCGACATGGTGAACGGGTGGTGGTAGCACGGGCCTCATCACTACACCAGGTAACAAACAGGCCCCACAGCCCAGAAAGGGCAACAGAAACCAAGGAACAAAACACCCACCCAACAAAGACAAGACCAGATATCAGCACTTAGAATTACTATCTTCTAAAACTCATATCTCTAGATGAAAGCATAACAACATAACAGCCAAGACAATATGTCTCCACTAGAGCCCAGCAACCTAACCACGGCAGGCTCAAGAATCAAGAGGTACATGAAGCATAAGACAAAGACCTTAAAATAGCTTTTATGAATATGACAAAGTTCCCTAAACAGGAAAGAAATAAATCTCTTAAAGAGATCTATGAAAACACAATCAAACAGTAGAAGGAAATGAATAAAACAGTTCAAGACCTAAAATTAGAAATATCACCAATAACAAAAACCCAAACCTAGGGAAATCTGGAAATAAAAAAATTGGGAACTTTATTGGAAATCTCAGAGGCAAGCCTCAACAACAAAATACAAGAGAGGGAAGAAATAATCTCAGGCATTGAAGACATGGTAAAAGAAATGATGAATATGCCAGGTGGTGGTACAGCATGCCTTTAATCCCAGCACTCAGGAGGCAGAGCCAGGCAGATCTCTGTAAGTTTGAGGCCAGCCTGGTCTACAAAGCGAGATCCAAGACAGGCACCAAAACTACACAGAGAAACCCTGTCTCGAAAAACAAACAAACAAACAACAACAAAAAGATGAATACATCAGTCAAAGAAAATGTTAAATCTTGGTGGGCAGTGGTGACACAAACCCTTAATCCCAGCACTTGGGAGGCAGAGACAGATAGATCTCTGAGTTTGAGGCTAGGCTGGTCTACAGAGTGAGTTCCAGGACAGCCAGGACTACACAGAGATACTCTGTCTTGAAAAATAAAATAAAAATAAATAAAATCATAGAAGCAAATTCCTTCTAAAAAAGAAGATGCCTATCAAGTTACAAGAAATATCCAGAACACCAAATAGATTGGATCAGAAAAGAAATTTCCTTGGCAAGTAATAATCAAAACACCAAATATACAGAACAAAGAAAGAATATTCAAAGTTGTAAGAAAAAAAGTCCAAGTAACGTATAAATGCAGAACTATTAGAGTAACACCTGATTTCACAATGCAGATTCTAAAAGATAGAAGAGCTTGGAAAGATGGGTCTAAGAGACCATAGGTGACAGATCAGACTACTACACCTAGCAAAACTTTCTGCTGTGGAATAATCCTCTTGTACACTGTAAAGATTTGTCACTCAAATTGGTTTAATAAAATGCTTATTGGCCAGTAGCCAGGTGCTGTGGGATGTTCTGTATGTTAAATGTGTTGCTCTGATTGGTTAATAAATAAAACACTGATTGGTCAGTAGCCAGGCAGGAAGTATAGGTGGGACAAGGAGAGAGGAGAAATCTGGGAAGTAAAAGGCTGAGTTAGAGAGACGCTGCCCGCCGCCACTATGAAAAGCAGATATAAAGATACTGGTAAGCCACGAGCCATGTGGCAACTTATAGATTAATAGAAATGGGTTAATTTAAGATGTAAGAACTAGATAGCTAGCAGCCTGAGCCATTAGGCCAAACAGTTTAAATAATATAAGAGTCTGTGTGTTTCCAGGCAGGAAGTATAAGTAGGGTGACCAAACTAAGGATGATGGGAAGAAGATGGATGGAGTGAGAGAGTTGCCAGCAAACACAGAGAAACAAGATGAGAATGCTGTACTGAGAAGAGGTACCAAGCCATGTGGTTAAACATAGATAAGAATTATGGGTTAATTTATTAATTTAAGTGTAAGAGTTAGCTAGTAACAAGCCTGAGCTATCAATCAATCATTTATAAGTAATATTAAGCCTCAGAGTCAATTACTTGAAAAGCAGCTGCCAGGTATTTGGGAACAGGCAGGTAGGAGAGAAGCATCTGACTACAACTTTCAATAACAATAGACAGATAAAAGACATTCCACAATAAAACCAAATCTATGCACTATCTATCCACAAATCCTGCCCTATAGAAGATGCTAGAAGGAAAACTCCAGCCTAAAGAGGTTAACCACATCTAAGAAAACACAAGGAATAAATAATCACAGACTAGCAAATCAACAGAGGGGAAGCATGCAGGCAGGCACGCGTGCGCATACACACACATACATACACACACACACACACACACACACATACACATACACTACCACAACAACAAAATAACAGGAATCAAAAAATACTGTTCACTGATATCTCTCAACACATGTCTCAATTTACCAATAAAAAGACACAGACTAACATAATTGATAGGAAAATAGATTCCATACTTCTGTTGCATCCAAGAAGCAGACCTTAGCATTAAGGACAGATACCAAAGGGTAAAAGGATGGAAAAAGATACTCCAAGAAAAATGACTTAAGAAGCAAGCTGGCTTAGCCATTTCAATATCTGACAATAGCTGATCAAAAGAGATAGGGAAGGAAAAGAAACTACCTACTCATCAAAGGAAATATATAGCAAGAGGATGAATCAATTTTTATTTTAATATTTATTTATTTATTTATTTATTTATTTATTTATTTTGGAAACCAATTTTCTCTGTGTAGCTCTTGCTGTCCTGAAACTCACTATGTAGACCAGGCTGGCCTTGAACCCAGACATCCACCTACCTCTGCCTCCCAATTTCTGAGATTAAAGACGAGTGCTACCACCACTTGGCTTGACATTGCAATTTTTAACATTGTGTATCAAACACAAAGGCACCCAAGTTCATAAAAGAAATGCAACTACAGCTTAAATCACATATTGACCCTCACATACTGATACTGGGTGACTTTAATATCCTACTCTTACCACGTAGACAGATTATCCAGACAAAAACCAAACAGAGAAATATGGTGGGATAATCTTCTTCTACACTGTGAACACATGTCTTTGCTAAGGCACCTTCTGATTAGTTCAATAAAGAGCTGAATAACTAGGCAGGAGAAAATAGGTAGGACTTCCAGGGAGAGAGATAAACTCCAGGGAAGAATCTGAGAGGCAGGGAATTTGCCAGGGATAATCAGAGGAAGTTGGATGTACACTGTACTGAGGAAAGGTAACGAGCCATGTGGCAGAACATACATTAATATAATCATATTAAGTTATGAGAGCTAATAGAGAATAAGCCTAAGATAAGGCCAAGCTTTCATAATTAATAAGAAGTCTCCACGTCATTATTTGGGAATTGGCAGTCAGAAGAATGTCCAACTACAGAAAAATGTTGGAGCTACTGCCATTATAAATCAAAGGGACCTAACATATATTTACAGAACATTTCATCCAAACATTGTAAATGTAATTCTTACTTGATAATTGTTCTTATTGTATATAGTTTCATTTGTTAAAGTTAATACCTTTCCTTTTTATTTAGACAATACTTGATAATTGTTCTTATGTATATAATTTTACAATGTTAGAGTTAAAACCTTTCTTTTTTTATTTAGACAAAAAGGGGGGAAATGTTGTGGAATAATCTTTTTGTACACTGTAAAGATGTGTCACTTGGATTGGTTTAATAAAAAGCTGAATGGCCAATAGCTAGGCAGGATTTCCAAGCACAGAGGATGTTGGGAAGAAGAAGGGTAGAGATGTGAGGAGACATGGAGGAAGCAGGAAAGCAGGATGCACACTATATAGATGAGGTAAGTGAGCCTGGGGCATCACATTGATTAATAGAAATGGGTTAATTTAAGTTATGTGAACTTGCTAAAAATAAGCCTAAGCTGGGCCAAGTGTCCATAATTAATAATTGAAGACAAATTTCTAATAAGAAACACAGAGCCAAATATGGAGGTAAAAGCCTTAGAGATCAGGGAAATAGTGAGAGCCGCCCGCTGGTTTTAACTCACTATGCCCCTGTTGCTTCCCAAGAGAGCGACTTCCTGCCTACCCAGGCTTTTACTGCCTTGCTGTTCTGCCCTCTTATTGACTCTTAGCCCAGCTACCTCACTTCCTTGTCACTGCCTGTCTGTACAGACCCCCAGGTCTCTACGTTGGTACTGGGATTAAAGGCCTGTGTCACTAACTTGGCTGTTCCCTAGTATGGCCTTGAACACAGAGACTCTACCTGCCATGTGACTGGATTAAGGGCGTGTGCTATCACTGCCTGACTTTTGTGCTTACCTTAAAATGGCTGGCTATTCCCTTTTATCTCCAGGCAAACTTTATTTATTAACATACAAATAAAATATCACCACAAATAATAAGTCTCCATGTTGTGTTGTGATTTGGGAGCAGGCAGGCAAGACAGATAAAGTCTCCCTACATATTCTTTTGTGTTTGGATTATTTCCCACTTTGGGTGGGGGCACACCAGGATCTCTAGGGAACCCTGAGAAAAATGAGATACTAGTCAAATCCTGGGAGAGCTAGCTGTTGTCTAGTCTTGGTGTAATGGGAAAATACAGGTTTATCTAAAATTCTAGCTGTAGTAGTCTGTGAGACTGGACCATCTCAGTTAGTAGTCATGAAGTTGTTCTGGATGCAGAACACTGAAGAAACTGCAACAGAGGCATTCTGAGAGGCTGGATCATGTGAGACACTCATTTTCATTAGGGTCAGGTCCCCTTGTTTTGAAAACATACAAACTTTCAAAGATAACATATATCTCTACATTAACACTAGTATGGACTGTGTGTTGTTCACAAGTCAGCCAAAGTTGATTTTTTTTTTATGTTTGAGCAGGTAAAATATACATCACATATCTTGTAGTTTTTGTAGGTTTATTTCTTTATGTCTGTAGCCAGGATTTTCAGGGGGTCTCTCCTGATCAAACCTGACACCCTTTAAACTTGAACAAATCCATAGGCTTTTGTTTTCTGTGGAAACAAAAGCATAACCTCTTCCCCAAAGCAATACATTTTTTGACTTCCATTTTAAAGATAAGGCATTCCTAAAGTGTCTAGGCTGGTTTAATTCATCAGCCCCTTCCACAATTCAGTGTCTCTCGGCAGCTGTTGCTCTCTATTCATTAGAATTTAAAAAATTTAGCCGGGTGGTGGTGGTGCATACCTTTAATGCTAGCACTCAGGAGGCAGAGCCAGGCAGATCTCTGTGAGTTTGAGGCCAGCCTAGTCTACAGAGTGAGTTCTAGGATAGGCTTCAAAGCTACACAGAGAAAACCCTGTCTCAAAAAAACAAAACAAAACAAAAACAAACAAACAAAAAAAATTTAAAAAATTTATATTTAACAAAGTACTGTTGTCAGAAGTTTTTCCCTGGTCCTGCCTGTTCCCACAGTCTGCAGCTGCTTATACAGTAATCACTCAGAGACTTATATTACTTATAACTGCCTGGCCAGTATCTCAGGCTTATTACTGACTAGCTCTTACACTTAAATTAACCCATAATTCCTATCTATGTTTAGCCACGTGGCTTGGTACCTTTTCTCAGTTCTGCCTTGTCATCTTGCTTCCTCTGTGTCTGGCTGGTGACTCCTGACTCTGCCCTTCCTCTTCCCAGAATTCTTCTAGTCTGCTCACCCCACCTACACTTCCTGCCTGGCTACTGGCCAATCAGAGTTTTATTAAACCAATGTACAAGAGCTTTATCCCACAACAAAGTACCATATAAGGTCTAAACACCCTGTGTTATAATACCTTCCATCTTTATGCAGATTGTTTTTATATTGTGTCACTCTCTTTTTAAAGACTTCATTATTTTTAAATTATTTTTTCCTGACTGTCTATACCCATTTGCTTATAACTTAATTAAACCCATTTCTATTAATCAATGTAGGGCCCTGTGGCTCGTTTACCTCATCTATATACTGTCTGTCCTGTTTTCCTGCTTCCTCTGAGTCTTCTCTTGTCTCCACCCTTCTTCTTCCTAGTGTTCTCTGTGCTTGGAAATCCTGCCTAGCTACTGGCCATTCTGCTTTTTATTAAACCAAGCCAATTGACACACCTTTACAGTATACAAAAAGATTATTCCACAACAAGAATATATCTTTTTTTCATCACCTCTTGAACTTTCTTCAAAATTGACCACATACTCAGACATAAAACAAATCTCAACAGATACAAGAAAATAAAAATGATAACCTTACTCCTATCTGACCCCATGGAGTAAAACTGGACAACAACAATATAAGCAACAGAAAGGTAATGAATTCATGGTAACTGAAGAACTCACTACTGACTCAAATGTGTCAAGACAAAATTAAGAAAGAAATACTTTCTAGTATTGAATGAAAACAAATACACAAAATACCCAAACATGGGATACAATGAAGTCAGTTATTCGAGGTGAATTTGTAGCACTAAGTGCCTACATTAAAAAAAAAATACTGGAAAGCTGTTATACTGATAACTTAACAGCACCTGAAAGTTCTGGAACAAAAGGAAATCACACCCAAAATAAGCAGATGGCAAGAAATAATCAAACTCAGGGCTGAAGTTGATAGAATAGAAACAGTAACAACAACAAACAATACGAAAGAATCAATGGAACGGAGAGTGAATTCTTTGATAAAATCAACAAGATTGACAAGCTTTATCCAAATTCGCCAAAAGGTAAAGAGAGAGAAATCCAAATTAACAAAATTAAAGATGAAAAAAGGGATATACCAACAGACACCTAGGAAATCCAGATAATCATAGGACATACTTTAAAAACCTGTATTCCACCAAACTGGAAAATCTAAAAGAAATGGATAATTTTCTAGATACATACCCACTTACCAAAGTTGAATATCAGATAAACAATTTAAATAGATCTATAACCCCTAGTGAAATAGAAGCAGTCATTAAAAGTCTCCCAGGCAAAAATAAAATAAAATAAAAAAGCCCAGAGCCAGATAGTTTTATCACAGAATTATACCAAACTTTTAAAGAAGAGTTAATGCCAACTGTCCTCAAATTATTCCACAAAGTAGAAATAGAAGGAAGATCGCCCAATACATTTTTATGAGGCCACAGTTACTCTGATACCCAAACTATATAAAGACTCAAGAAAGAAAGAATTAGAGATCAATTTCCCTTATGAACATAGATGCAAAAATTCTCAATAAAATACTTGAAAACCATATCAAAAAAACACGTTAAAAATATCATCCACCATGGTCAAGTAGGCTTCATCACTGAGATGCAGGGATGGTTCAACATACACCATATAAAATTGAAAGACAAAAAACACATGATCATCTCTTGAGATTCAGAAAGGACCTTTGACAAAATCCAACTCCACCTCATGATGAGAGTACCTTGATAAATTAGGGATACATACATCAACATAATAAAGGCAATTTTCGCCGGGCAGTGGTGGCACACGCCTTTAATCCCAGCACTCGGGAGGCAGAGGCAGGCGGATCTCTGTGAGTTCAAGGCCAACCTGGGCTACAGAGTGAGTTCCAGGAAAGGCACAAAGCTACACAGAGAAACCCTGTCTTGAAAAACCAAAAAAATAAAAATAAAAAAATAAAAAAATTAATAAATAAAGGCAATTTTCAGCAAGCCCATAACTAACATCAATTTACATGCAGAGAAACTCAAAGCAATTCCACTAAAATCAGGAACAAGACAAGGCTGTCCATACTTATTAAATATAGTACTTGAAGTCTTGGCTAAAGCAATAGGACAAATAAAGGCAACCGAGGGGATACAAATGAGAAAAGAAGAAGTCAAAGTATCTTTATTTTCATATGATGAGAGTATACATAAATGACCCTAAAAATTCCACCAGGAAACTCCTTCAGCTCATGTAAGACAAATTGCTAAATGGTCTTATTAATTAAAAAAAACCCGAGATCAGAGAAATAGGACAAGCTACAGACAAACTTACCTCACTGACACCTTAGTCCCCAAACAGACCTACTTCCTGTATACCTATGCCTATATGCCTTTCTGTTCTGCCATCTCATTTCCTCTCTCAGCCCAGCTATATCACTTCCTCTTCCTGCTCAGCTCTGTCACTTCCTGTCTGTCTATACAGACCTCCAGACCTTTATGGTTAGTGCTGGGATTAAAGGTATGCACCACCATACCTGGCTCTGTTCCCAGTGTGGCCTTGAACTCACAGAGATCCAGACAGATCTCTGCCTCCCAAGTGATAAGATTAAAGACATGGGCTACCATTGCCTGACCTCTATGTTTACTGTAGTGACTGGCTTTTTCCTCTGATCCTCAGATAAACTTTATTAGGGTGCACAACATATTGGGGACACAATACATCACTACAAGCTCATAAACACTTTCAGAAAAGTAGCTGAATATAAAATTAACTCAGAAAAATCAGTAGCCCTCCTTTGTATAAAAGACAAATGGACTGAGAAAGAAATCAGGGAAACAATACCTCAAATAACATAAAACATCTCGAGGTAACTCTAACCAAGCAAGTGAAAGGTTTGTATGATAAAATCTTCAAAACATTGAAGAAAGAAATTGAAGAAGATGCCAGAAGATGGAAAGATCTGCCATGCTCATGGATTGGTAGGAGCAACATAGTAAAAACGGCAATCTTACCTAAATAAATCTACAGATTCAATGCAACCCCCATCAGAATTCCAACACAATTCTTCACAGATCTTGAAAGGACAATTTTCAGGTTCATATGGAAACACAAAAATCCCAAGACAGCTAAAACAATCCCGTATAATAAAAGAACTGCTGGAGGTAGCACTATCCCTGACCTCTGGAGTACAGAGCTATAGTAATAAAAACCACATGGTATTGGAACAAAAACAGACACACTGATCAATGGGGTTGAGTTGAAGACCCAGACATAAATCCACACACCTATGGAAACCTGCTTTTTGATAAAGAAGCCAGACGTAAACACTGGAAAAAGACAGCATCTTCAATAAATGGTACTAGTCAAAACTGTACAGCTGCATGGAGAAGAATGCAAATAGATCCACATCTATCTCCCTGCACAAAACTCAACTCCAGATGAGTCAAAGACCTCAACATGAAACCAGAATCATTGAACCTGAGAGAGGAGAATATTGGGAGTAACCTTGAACTCATTGGCATAGGAAAAGACTTTCTGAACAGACCATGGCTAGCATAGGCACTGAAATCAACAACTAATAAATGGGACATCATGAAACGAAAAAGCTTCTGTACAGGAAAGGACACCATCCTTAGGAGAAAGTGGCAGCCTATAGAATGGCAAAAGTTGTTTTTGTTTGTTTGTTTTACCAACTACACATCTGATAGAGGGCTAATATCCAAAATATATAAAGAATTAAAAAAGTGGACACTGTACCACAAGATCTAGCTATACAGTTCTTAGGCATATACAAAAGGATGCTTCATCCTGCCACAGATACTTGCTCAACCATGTTCATTTCTGCTCTATTCATAATAGCTAGAAATTGGAAACAATCTAGACGTCTCTCAACAGATGACTGGATAAAGAAAATGTACTACATTTACACACTGGCATATTATACAGCCTTTTAACTTTAGGGAGTTCTTAGGTATATGGATGGAGCTAGAAAAAAAATTATCCTGACTGAGGGAACTCAGGCCCAGAAAGACAAATCTGGTATGTATTTGCTTATATATGGACAGTAGCTGTTAAATCAATGATACCCAAGTCACATTTAGTAGAACCACAGAGGTTAGGTATGGAGTAAGGGACTTGGGGTGGAGTGGGGGCAGGAGGCATGCAGATAGCTCCCTCAAGATAAGCAAAATAGAACAAATAGTCATGGATGGATGGAGGCAGGGGACTGGAAAGGGAGGATCAAGTGGGGGGGAGAGGGAGGAAGGAGAGGAAGGAGGGATACTAAAAATTAGTATGAAACCCTAATACAGTGGAACCTTCCTACAATATATACATATATAAAGGTAATCTAAATGAAATTGCCAAATAATGGGGGAGACAGAGCCTCAACTGGACATCTCGTCACCAAGTGAAACTTCTAGTACCAGAATTGGGTTACATCTAATTGAGTTGTTGGCCCAAGGGCTCCCATGAGAACCCCCAAGCAACACAGGCTGTTGCCAAGACTATAGGCTGCTCTCCACCAACTGAGGACAAGGCCCCATTGATGAAGACAACATCTACACAACTCTTTGAACATGGAGAAGTTGATGATTTTTTTAAAAAGCAATCGTTGGTGTGAGCTGAGGATGTAGCTCAGCGGTAGAAAGCTTGTGTAACATGTACAGGGCTCTGGATTCAATCCCTAGTACTACTGAAAGAAAAAAACCTTGGTATTCTGTTTTGTCCTGGCTTTTTGCTTCTGGATGATCACAGGGCCCTGCAAGTGTCTGGCAGGCATTCTGTATGGAGCTACACCAGGGACCACTGCTGTCTTTTAGCCCCGTTACACTAGCTTAATGATATGCCAAGTTGACCAGGATTTCACAAACACAAAGGTGAAAAGCTCTACTGACATATTCCATTGAAATTTTTCCTGGGAAAATCTAGGTTCTTAGTTTTGTTAATAAAAGAATTTAGAAATGGACTTAGAGGAAGTCCAAGAACAATTTTATTAGTTTAAAAAATTTAAATTACATTTTATTTACTTTATGTGCATATATATATGTACATGTGTGCATGTGTGCACACATGTAGAGTCCAGAAGTTCTCTCCTTCCACCAGCTGGGTCCTGATGATTGAGCTTAAGGTGTGAGGCTTGACAACAGGCACTTTCATTTTACCCAGTGAACCATCTTAGCAGACCTTAGTAGTATTTCGGAGAAAAACTGCAGGGTAAAAAAACAAACAAAAAACAAGACTGTAAATCTCCATAGCCGCTGTGAGGAGGAAGGTAGAAAAGAGATGGAAGAGTTGCCTTCACACACACACACACACACACACACACACACACACACACACACACCCGTCTCAGTTAGGTATTGCTGTGAAGAGACACCATGACCACAGCAACTCTTATAAAGGAAAATGTTTAATTGTGGTGTCCCACTTATAGTTCAGAGGTTCAGTCCATTATCATCATGGTGGGACATGGCAGTGTGCAGGCAGACATGGTGCTGGAGCTGGAGCTGAGAGTCCGACATCTCGCAGGCAACAGGAAGTGATCTCAGTGTCAGACTCAGCATGAAATTTGCAGGCAAATGGATGGAACGAGAAAATATCATCCTGAGTGAGGTAACCCAGACCCAGAAGGACAAACATCATATGTACTCACTCATAAGTGGATTCTAGATATAAAGCAAAGAACAATTAGACTGCAACCCACAGATCCACAGATCCAGGGAGACTACATACATAGCAGGGGGGACCCTAGGATGACTGTGGCTTATAATAAGTTTTAGTTTACTCAATCACTGGGCAAGCTTCAGTAAAACATTTCACATATTAGGATATGTGAAACATATTAGGATAAGAATTTGTACTCTATCAAGCTAATGATAGAAAAAATAATAATTAAAAAAAAAAAACCTTGAGCAAAGGAGACCTCAAAGGCCACCCCCTACAGTGACATATTTCCTTCAACAAGGCCACACCTACTTCAACAAGGTCACATCTCCTAATAGTGCCACTCTTGGGGGCCATTCTTTTTAAACCACCACACCCTCTTTTTTGAGACAGAGTCTTACTCCGTAGCTCTGGTTGGCCTGGAACTTGCTGTGTTGACCAGGATATCCTCAAACTTAGAGAGATCGACCTGCTTCTGCATCTGAGTACCAGTATTAAAGGTGTGTGACCACACCTGGTGAGTCATGCCTTTTAAGTTAGGCAGGAAGCTCTGATCTGAAAGATAGGAAGAAGGAAAAGTTAGGTTCTTTGAGTTAGAACTCATCAAAGTGGGTAGGCTTGTCAGGGAAAATCTGCAACACCTGGACTAGGGAGGAGCTTATGGGAGGACACCTGTGTTAATAAGGGGTAATTATTCCTCCTGTCTTAGCATGCCTTCAAGCTGACTCAGCCTTCCCCTGGGCAACTCCCAGCCAGGTGATTTACAAGCCCAGCTGCACTAACTTTTAAAGGAGGAAGATAGTATGCGATATTTTATTTTTTGGAGCAGATCAAAATGCCTGAGGCTGAACTCAGATTCCATTTGTTAGGCAAGGAAGAGATAATTTTCCATTAATTCGCTTCAACAAAATCTTGAAACCTCCACTTTTTGTGTGGTATTTTAAATCTTAAGGGGGTTAGTTGTGAAGGTTCTCCTTCTAAGTGCTGCCAGGGAAACAGGAAGTGTGGTTCCTGTGAGGGAGGAGCCCTTCTCCAACAGCCTTCAAAGCGCTCATTCTCATCTAGAAGCCTAACAAAGTGACAGTCTTTTAGTAGTCCACACTAAAGAGCTTTTCAGTTTGTCTTAACATGCCACTGTTATTCATGATGCAGTTTGCTCGTGTTAGCATTTAGGCATCTGCACTGGCCTGTCCTTAGGGTCCTGACAGGATACATCCTCAGCCCCAGCCACTAAGAGCACCCCCTGTGCGCACCCGCTGTTTCCTTATAAAAGGCAGGCCTTGCCCACCTTCAGTCTCTTTCTCTTCCTTCACTCTTATCCCCAGGGGCAGCTCTCTGCGCCTTTCTCTCCTCTCCCCTCAATAAACCGCCCACGTGGGCCCTGTTGTATGATTTGACTCCTTCTCTGTTTAAAATATAACATTTGGTGCAGGCTCTCCTGGCAGTTTCTCCTGCCCTCGGGCAGTCTGAGACACGCTGGGACCCTGGAACCTTCAACAGCGTCACTTTTCCAGCTAAAGCATTGCTAGGCTCCTTCTTCCAATACCAGTATAATTGGCAATCACCACCACCACCACCATCACCACCACCACCTCTGGTCATTTCCTACTGAGGCTTTGTTTCTCAAGCACAGTCCTTGCCTTCTGGCTTTTCTTGAAGTCCTTGTACCAGGCAACTGTATCTCACCCCGGCTCTTAGCTCATCGGCCCCTGGAGTTTTAGATGATGATCCACTGAGCAGCCTGTGCCTCCTCATTAGTCTTGGAAGAATTTCTGGGATGCTAGAGATTCCAGCCCTTGGATCTTCTCTACCTCACTCATGGAAAACGTGCCTACCACTCAACTAAAGGGCCAAACGTATCGGTCTTTGCCTCAATACTCCTTAGATATCAATTCAAATTGCTGCTTACTGGCACCTCATATCCAGGTATTTCACAGGACCTTTGCAACTTCTGCCAGTGAGCCAATAAATGGAGGGGGGGTACCCTGTTTTCAAGCTTTGTCCAGTCTTTCTCTCGCTTCTTTCTACCTGCTCCACCCATCTCCTGCTGGCTAGGAAGCCTGCCAAGCGGCAATTCGCCTTTCATTAAGTGAACTCTCTCAAATAGATTTTAAAAAAAGCAGGGGTCTTATACATCTAACTCTGCTTAAAGAATCCCAATGTTGGTTTCTGTAGCAGCAGCGGCGGCAGCAGTCTGCCTCTTCTGCCAAAGCAGTTACATCGTGACCTGTTGCCAGGTCCCTTTCCCCAGTCAGCTACGAGATGTGCTCCCACGCCAAGCAGAGGTCCCTCCCTTGGCCTCTTACCTCTTACTCCTCCCCTTGTCTCTAATTCCCTCTCTTGCCTCTTCTTCTCTCTCCTTTCTCTTCCTCTTGTCTGCCAGCCTCTCCCAAGTCCCTACTCTGATGTGGCCTTTCACTCTTTCTCTTTCGGCTTTCCCCCTCCCAGTCAACCTCGTGCACTAATTCTGTTGCATATGGCATGTTTGCTTAGTGGCATACCTTGGCAAGATGCGCCAAAGATACCCACTTCACGCTAGGACCCTACCTACCTGCTCCACCTAGAGCAGATCTGTTCTCTTCCACCAGCAATAAATCTGCTTTCTGATTCGTTCTCTTTCACCTGCAACAAATCTGCTTTCTCATTCACTGATAGCTCTACCTTCTGTGGTGATATATTGTTGTTGTGGTAGCGCCCGCGCTATCACCACCTGTGCACCATGTCCGAGCGAGGGGCTGTGGATTAAAAAATAGAGACAAAAGACATTGAGTCATTCTCCCAAGCTGAATGCCGTTTATTAAAGGAGGGAGGAGGCCTTAAATACAGGCCTACAGCACAATGGGAGAACCCTGGAGGGCAGAAGTTCGATACCAATGTTCTACATACTTGCATCTAAGCTGTTTACACCAAATGCAGGATACACGAACAAAGACCCTCCGGTGAGCATTCAGGGAATCAGCATAGGGAGGACATCTGGTTAGGGTCAGCAAGCAAGGCAACAGCTACCCAAATTTGGGGGCCAGGGCCCTACAAATTGTGTATCAAATAAAGCTTGCCTGAGGATCAGAGGACAGAGCCAGCCATTAGATTAAACATAGAAGCCAGGAGGTGGTGGCACACACCTTTAATCGTAGCACTCTGGAGGCAGAGATCCGTCTGGATCTCTGTGAGTTCAAAGCCACCCTGGACCACATCAGATTGATTCAGTCTAGGAGAGAAACAGAGCCAGGCAGTGGTGGCACACACCTTTAATCCTAGCACTTGAGATCTCATGCTTTTGCTACCAGTATCTGGGAAGCACACAGGCCATTAATCCCAGCACTAGGAAGGAAGTAAAATGGCTGAGCAGAGAAAGGCATGTGGGGTGTGAGGAGACAGGAACTAGAGCCTTTCGGCTGAGGACTCAGAGGTTTTCAGTCAGAGGATTTGTGGAGATAGGATCTCACCTTCCATTTGGCCTGAGGATTCAGTAATGGTGATTAGTTTCTCTAGTGGCTTGTTCCTTTGTCTCTCTGAGCTTTCAGTATTTACCCCAATATCTGGCTCCGGGTTTTTTATTATAAGACCATTTAGGATTCCTACAACAGTCTTCCATTCAATACCAACAATAGGGTCTCTGGTGGGGCTACCTGCCTCTGACCATTTCCCTAAAAGTGAGGCTTCATTTCTCAAGCACAGTCCTCTCCTTGCCTACTGGCTTTTCCTAAAGTCCTGGTACCAGGCGACTGTGCTTCTCTCGGGCTCCTAGCCCTTGGCTCTTATTCTTGCGTGACTATGTACTAAACAGCTTGTGCCCACTTAATCTGATCCTCCCTGGATCCCTGGGATGCCAGAACATTCAGGCTTTTGGATCTTCTTCTCTCTGCCTTGGGAACTGTGTCGTACACCTTCTCCCTACCATTGGGATGTCTTTTGGAGACCCACTGACCATTCTTTGGACCAGGCAGTTGGGGAACTGAGAAAGTATTCTCCACTTCCTTTCTTTATCTTTGCTCCAAGACCTGCTTGTGTCTGTCCTGCTCTTCCTCTCTAAACGTTCTGTTTGCTGCAACATTCGAATCAGAGATGGAGAAGCCAGCTTTGTCTTGTTCAGCACACACCGGTTCTCCCTTCCTATTTACTCAACTCCTCTTTAATTCTGTATGTATGTGCATGTAACTATTAACAGCAACCACATGCTCTTCTCCATCTTGGCTGGTGACCTCATCATGATTTCTTATGAGCTCCAGGGAGTCGACTTGGATCCAAGTGTCGTCGGATGGTTCCACAGAGCCTGGACAGTGAAGTGAAACAGCCAGCCACCCCAGGACATGACCATCACCCTAGTTTTCTCAGGTTCCCCCAAAGATGATCAATACTCCCCCCCAAGCCAGCAGGAAGCAGTCTCAAGAACACAGTGCCCTCATCCCCCCTTCACCTGCTACCCCTTTCTAACTCCTCACCTTTTTATAATAAACAAAAGGGAGAAATGTTACATTCAGGCATCTGTACTGGCCTGCCCTTAGGATCCTAACAGGATACATCCTCAGCTGCAGCTACTAAGAGCACCCCCTGTGCATTAGCTGTCTCCTTATAAAAGGCGGGCCTTGTACACCTCCCATCTCTTTCTCTTCCTTCACTCTCATCCCCAGGGACTGGTCTCTGCCCCTTTTCTGCCCTTCTCTGCCCTCCTCTCAATAAACCTCCCACCTGGGCGCCGTGGTATGGTGTGACCCCTTCCTGTTTTAAAAATACAACAGCTTGTTTTTGAAGAAAGGGTTTTCTTGCTGGGTGTGGTGGTACATACTTTTAAGGAAGCATAGACCCATAGATCTGTGGGTTTGAAGCCAGCTTGTTCTAAATAGCAAGTTCTAAGACTATAGCCAGGGCTACATGTTGAGACACCCTGTCTCAACAAAAGGGGGAAGAGTCACCCCCCAACATACACTTTTTTTTTCTGGGACAAGGTTTCTTGGGGTAGCCCTGGCTATCCTGGAACACACTCTGTAGACCAGGGTGTCTTCAGACTCGTAGGTCCTCCTGTCTCCTCTGCTTCTGTGTGCTGGGATTAAAGGTGTGTGCTACCACACCTACCTCGCTTTTGTTTTTTTAAAGAAGGTCCTTCCTTCCTTCCTTCCTTCCTTCCTTCCTTCCTTCCTTCCTTCTTCCCTCCCTCCC
>CABHPH010110728.1:0-23351 GCA_902168325.1 Peromyscus nudipes | reverse complement strand
TCTTTCTTTCTTTCTTTCTTTCTTTCTTTCTTTCTTTCTTTCTTTCTTTCTTTCTTTCTTCTTCAAGACAGGGTTTCTCTGTGTAGTTTTTGGTGCTGGCCTTGAACTCACAGAGATCTGCCTGGCTCTGCCTCCTGAGTGCTGGAATTAAAGCCATGTGCCACTCCACCACCACCACCCCACCTCCCCCCACCCCCACCACCACCACCCACCACCACCACCCCGCCACCCCCACCCCCGGGCAAGAAGGTATTTCATATAGCTCAAACTGGCCTCGAACTCCCTATATAGCCAAGTGCTGTAATGTCTGGGCTTCAGTGTGTGGTGAATTGAATTCAAATGGCCCTAATAGGCTCATATGTTTTAATGCTTGGTCTTCAGTTAGTAGAACTGTTTAGGAAGGATTAGGGGCTGTAGCCTTATTGAAGTAGTTGCCTTTTGGAGTACACATGGTCTTGTTGGAGTAGGTGTGTTCCTGGGGGTGGTCTTCAAGTTTTCAAAAGCCCATGCCAGGCCCAGTGTCCTTTTCTCTACCGGCTGCCTGTGGATCAGGATGTAAAGCCCTCAGCTACTGCTGCAGTGCCATGCCTGCCTGCTTCCCGCTACGATAATCATGGACTAACCCTCTAAAACTGTAAGCAACCCCCGATTAAATGCTTTCTAAGCGTTGCCTTGGTCGTGGAGTCTCTTCACAATAGAGAAGTGACTGAGACAACGGTGTTATTCTAGGAGCCAAGTGCCCTTCCTTAGAATGTTTGCATATCTGTACTAAGGGAAAACAGATGAGCTCTGCAAACCACACCAGATGCTCTTTTTCCTATACAAATATTACCCTGGTGATTTCAATAAAGACTTCACAAAGAGCCTACCTACTCACTTGGGAGTTGGAGTCAGGAAGATGAAAAGTTCAAGGTTACCCTCCTCTATATTCATAATTTGAGACCTTGGTTACATGAGATTCTGTCTCAAAATACCAAAAAATAAAAATAAGTAGGCTCAAGGTTTGATTCCCAGTACCACAGCGATATATTGTAATCTCAGCACTGGAGCAGTGGAGGCAGTTTCAAGATCACCTTTTGTGAGAGACAGAGGTCCTTGTGCTCACAGATAAGTTAGGAGAAATAAGAATGTTAAACACAGTGTTGTCTCTTCAAACGGATAAATGTACAACCTGTTTTCCACCCAGAAGGCTGGGAGCAAATGTGGTTAATAGCCTGGTGACCTTGTATTATCTGTGTGGCCCAGACCACACTGAATCCTCTTACAGACCCTTATCATGAGCCTGTCAATCTAGAGAACCCATTTTTATTGAAGGTGTCACATGTAGTCAATCTATGGAACCCATCTTTATGCAAGATGTCACATACACTTTATAAAGAGTTTTGACATCTTTGTGTCTTAAGCTCTATTGTGTACATGAGATATAGTTATCACCAGGAAATTTTTTCGTCAAAATTGTGCTATGCTTAAATATGCCTAAAATAAACTCTTCAGGGTCAGACTCCCGAAGTTTGAACCAACACCAGCCACTGAGTTGTGTTGAACCGAACTAGCTTCTTGCCCCGCATGGATCATTACTTCTGGCCATGGTGTTTGCAGAGACCACCTCAGTCTTTGGGTACATAGCAAGTTGGAGGCTACCCTAAGCTACAAAGTGACTTTCTAGCCTCTGCCTCAGACTCTATAGCCCCACAATGGTAATGCCTAAGAATTTCTGGGTTCCTACTGATAAACTTCTTAAGGAGGGAATGATGGTGGCCAGGAAAAGTGTCCATATGCTCAAATACCTTTAGTTGCTGGACAAAACTGTGTTTAACCTGCACGTAATGAAGGCCACATAGTCTATTAGGTCTTGAGTGGTTACCTGAAGGAACAGTTTGCCTGGAGACATTTCTCCTGGCACCTTATGGATGGGTGCATGCGGTACCTGCACTCACCTCCTGAGATCATACTTGCCACTCTGTGCTGCAGCTCTCTGCCCAAAGGTCCAGAGGGTGAGATGTTGGGTCCTGACCCCTGTTCCTTGGGTAGCTGTTGCCTTGCTTGCTGACCTTGATCAGATGTCCTCCCTATGCTAATTCCCTGCTGGTTTCCTTCCTCCTAAACAGCTTACTGGAGATTCCTTGTTTGTGTCGGGCATATTGGTATAAACAGCTAGGATACAAGAATGTAAAACATCGGTAGCGAACTTCTGCCCTCCGGGTTCTCCCACTGTGCTGTGAACCTGTATTTAAGGCCTTTTCCCTCCTTTAATAAAGGGCATTCTATTGAGAGGAATGACCTGCTGTCTTGTCTCTGTTTTAATCCTCAGCCCCTCGTTTGGACATGGTGAACGTGTAGTGCACGGGCACTACAGTGTGAGACACAAGAGTCACAGGGTGGGGCATTGGCAGAGACACCTACAGAAGGATCACTTCATCCTCTGGGCTGATAAGAGAGCTGAGGCTGGGGTTGGCTCAAACAATCAAATTCCAATTCTGAGGCCACGCTAGTTGTGGACATGATCAGCCACTTCAGGAAGGTCAGAGGAGACAGTTTTGTGCCGAATATATTTAAAATGTGGGGGGACATGACTGAGATTCTGACCAAAAGAACCCCCCCAAAACCAACAACAACAACAACAACAAAAAACCAGTGTTGCCAGGTGTAGTGGTGCACGCCTTTGGCCTTTAATTCCAGCACTTGAGAAGGAGAGGCATGTGGGTCTCTGTGAGTTCCAGGCCAGCATGCTCTATGTAGTGAATTCCAGGCCAGCCTGAGCTACATAGTGAGAGGTCACCAAGCTATTAACCTTCTGAGCAGAATACAGGTTATGATGATTGTCAACAGGATCTAAAATTACCCAGGAGACAACTCTGTGGATGTGGATGTAAGGGGGATTCTAGAATGGGTTCACTGAGGTGGGAAGACCCACCCAAAATGTGAGCAGCACCATTCCATGGCTTGGGGTTCCAGACTAAATAAAAAGGAAGAGGAAGGGAGCTGAGCCCTGGCTTTCACCTCTGCCTCCTGATTGTGGGAACAAAGTGACCACACCTACGATCTGCCTCTATTCTCTCTACTCCTTCTCTGCTGTAATGAGCTGAATGTAATAATAAGCCCTTCCTCCCTTGTGTGCGGTGTTTGATCACAACAAGGAATGTATTACAGTCTTCATATTTGGGTGCTCATAATTGTCATCAGTATTATAACTATGGGTGTAAGGATTCTGTCCTTAATTACGTCATCAGCCTGTGACGGTGTCCCAGTCTAAAAAGCGGGTGGGCCCTCTGTGCATCCCTCTCTTTCCTTTCTGCTCCTTCTTTCCATCTGTTTTCTTCTCTCCCCCTCTCTCTCCCCCTTCCCTTCTCTCTCTCTCTCTCTCTCTCTCTCTCTCTCTCTCTCCCCCTCTCTCCCAATAAAGCTCTAAAAAGGTAACTATGTCTCGTGACTCTCCTCCAGCACTCTCCTCCGCCGGCATGGCCGCTGCAGGCGGCGGCCAGCCACGAGGAGCAGCACATCGTTTAACCAACATTGGTGCCGTGACTGGTATACACCACCAAGCACCGAGGACCTGCTGTGACCACTGCTGCCTGCCACCTCATCCCCCATCCAGCGAGATCGAGAGATGGTGAGTGCATGCGTGTCCCTCGCTGCTTCCACTGGACCCCCACACAGCTACTGCTGCCGTCACCACAGTGGGTTCACTGTTCTTGCGGCTGTAGTCTGAGCTATATTCTTTGGGACGGACACCCCGGGGATTGTCCTCGGGCTGTACTGGCAACGGCAGGCACATTTTCGCTCCTGACAAGGAGGTCAATGCTGTCTCGGGTCCACCATGGACCAACTGCAGTGCAGCCGCAGCCCTTCCCATCCCCTGACGAAGAGGACGGGAACTTGGGCTGATTCATGGATCTCTCTTCACTCTCGGGGACGCCCGAGATTGGAGTCTGATCCCGGTTTGTTATTTTAGTTTTTTATTTTTCTCTCGGCTACAGCCATGGGACAAAGGGGCGGATACATCTACCACCTACATTGGCAGACAGGGGCAGGCACTGGTAAACCTGGCCGCATAACAGCGTCACAGGAACTTCTGCCAGCAAACGGGCAAATGAGAGTTACTTTATCTCCAAGATTTCTGCTAAAGCTCTAAACCCTTCTCCCTCCCCACTTCTGCGTCTGCCACGTGCAACCTTTTCTGTCTGACTTCCACCGGCAGTGGGCAGGCTCAAATGGGCGGGCTTGGGCAGTTTCTACGACTCGCCCTAACTCACCTTACTCCACCCACTCATTCTCACGTGCATACAGACAGGGCCCTGATCTTTGCCTTGTCCCTAATTCAAAAAAAACAAGTTCTCATGCACCAAAGGTTTTCTCTTCCCAGTTCCCTGTTCTAACTCACTGTTCAGACAATGATACAGACCACCATAAAACTGGAGTCCAGAGATCATCAACATCTTGTCAAACAGAAAGTTCCCAGCCACAGCCAAGAGGGATACATGTCTCCAGAGCAAACGGATGACAGACAGCATCCCACAAAGCCTGTCTATCTCGGAAGACTCCCCCAAGAGCCAACCGAGGTCCAATTGTCAGCTGGAAGCAATTTTTGAGAGGAACGACACCCCTATTCCCATCTACTTGCTTTTTATAATAATAAGCAAAAGTCTGGGATGTAAGGATCCTGTCCTTAATTACATCATCAGCCTGCAATGGCATCCCAGCCTAAAAAGCGGGTGGGCCCCCTGTGTGTCCTCTCCTTCCTTTCCGCTCCTTCCTTCTGTCCTCTCTCTCCCTCTCTCTCTCCCCCCTTCCCTTCCCCCTCTCTCCCTCCCCCTCTCTCCCTCTCTCTCCCCCCTCCCAATAAATCTCTAAAAAGGTAACTATGGCTCGTGACTCTCCTCCAATGGCATGGCTGCTGTGGGCGGCGGCCAGCCACGAGGAGCAGCACCGTTTAACCAACAATGGGTGCTGAGAGAATTGTTATGCCCAGATCATGGGGACGCCCAAAAGACCACCATGGAGACCAAACCTCATATGTAAAAGCAAAGAGCCTTTATTTTCAAGCCCTGGGGCTTGACCTCTCTGTCTATCTGACACAGCGGTGAGAACAGAGAACCCTGAACCCAGGCAGAGTAGAGTTTTTATCATAGCAGAGGTTGAGTGAGGGGATTTCCAGGGTTCAGAACCCTGATTGGCTGCCATTTGTCTAGGGTATCTGTAAAACAAAATTAGGTGTGTGCTAGACTCAGGGACATTTGCTCATCTTATGTAATGATTGGAATGTTTAGGATGTCAGGTACTTCCCCTTTGGTGTAGGCCCTCCCTGGGTGGGGTCAGCTTATGGCTTTTCCTGGGACTGGGTGTTGCCTGCCAGTAAGCCTGTCACAGAAGCTGTGCCTGGCCCTCTAAGCCAGTTGTGGCAGCTGTGTGGTCAAGGTGTTTTGAGGCCCCTCCACAGGAAAAAGATCCACTTCAAGTCTTTTCCCATACTTAAGAGGCAATGAACCAAAACTATCTTAAGTCACTGTTTTTTTGTTTGTTTTGGTTTTGGTTTTTCAAGACAGGGTTTCTCTGTGTAGTTTTTGGTGCCTTTCCTGGAACTCACTCTGTAGACCAGGCTGGCCTGGAACTCACAGAGATCCACCTGCCTCTGCCTCTGAGTGCTAGGATTAAAGATGTGCACCATGGCCACCCTGATTAAGTCTCTGTTCTATTGCTGTGAAGAGACACTACAACCAAGCCAATTCTTTTTTTAATGATTTTTTTATTTTTATTTTTATGTGCATTGGTGTTTTGCTTGCATGTATGTCCATATGAGGGTGCTGGGTCCCCTAGAACTAGAGTTACAGACAGCTGTGGGCTGCCATGTGGGTGCTGGGAATTGAACTTGGGTCCTCTGGAAGAGCAGACAGTACTCTTAACCACTGAGCCATCTCTCCAGCCCCCCAAGCCAATTCTTATAAAACAAAGTATTTAACTCAGGGATTGCTTATAGTTTCACAGTGTTAGTTCATTTTCATCATGGCAGGGAACACAGTAGCATGCAGATGTGGTGCTAGAGAAGTAACTGAGAGCGACATACTAATCCACAGGCTGAGAGAGAGAAACTCTTGGGCTTGGCATGAGCTTTTGTAACCTCAAACCCCACCCTCAGTGACACACTTCCTCCAACAAGGCCACATCCCTTTTTTAAAATTTAATTAAAGTTTTTGTTTTTTTGAGACAGGGTTTCTCTGTGTAGCCCTGGATGTCTTGGAACTTACTCAGGCTGGCCTTGAATTCACAGAGATCTACCTGCCTCTGCCTCCCTAGTGCTGGGATTAAAGGTGTGCACCATCACCGCCCCGTGTCACATTTCTTTATCTTTCTAATCCTTTCAAGTGCCACTCCCTGGTGACTAAGCTTTCAAATGTTTGAGCCTATGGGGGCCATTCTTGACCAATCAAATGAGGACAAGCAAGTGTTTACTCAGAGCTTCCATTTCAGAGGAGCCAGCCACTGCCAGGCACTTGCCTTGGGGTACAGAATCATAGTCACACAGAGTGGCAGCAACGTTCTATTGTTTGCTGTGGGTTTGTTTGTTTGTTTCATGTGTATGAGTGTTTGACCTGCATGTATGCATGTGTATGACATGCTTGCCTGGTGCCCACCGGGCCAGAAGTGGGTCGGTGTTGAATCCTCTGGGACTGGAGTTGCATATGGTTGTTAGCTGCCATGTGGGTGCTAGGAATTAAAGCTGATCCTCTGGAAGAGCAGCCAGTGCTGTTAACAACTAATTTCTCTAGCACCTGTTAGTGTTTTGTTTGGGTTTTTGAGATAGGGTCTCAGGTAGCCCAGGCTGGTCTCTAACTCATTATGTAGAACATGAATGACTTTGAATCTTGTCTCTAGATCCTGAGTGCTGAGATTACAGGAGAGTGTATAAGGATTTGGTCCTTAATTATGTCATCAGCCTGCGACGGCGTCCCAGCCTAAAAAGCGGGTGGACCCTCTGTGTGCCTCTCTTTCCTTTCTGCTCCCTCCTTCCATCTGTCTTCTCTCTCTCCCTCTCTCTCCCTCTCTCTCTCCCAATAAAGCTCTAAAAAGGTAACCATGGCTGTGATTCTTCCGATCAGCACTCTCCTCTTGGGCAGCCAGCCATGAGCAGAGCTCCTTTTAATCAACAGAGTGTCCTGTAGTTGAACTCTCTCCAGTCCCAAGTTCCTCCTGTCCCACCTGGCCCTGAAGTCCCTCAGCCGCTCATAAAATAGTCACTCAGAGGCTTAATATTATTTACAAAGTGTATGGCCTATGGCAAGCTTCTTGCTAGCTAGCTCTTATAGTTTAACTCAACCCATATCTATTAATCTATGTTTTGCCATGTGTTCCATGACTTTACTGGCCTGTTGGCATCTTGCTTCTTTGGCAGCAGGCTGGCATCTCCTCTGCCTCTCTTTTTTTTTCCCTGTCTCTCTCCTTGGATTTCCCACCTGCCTCTAAGATGCCTTGCCATAGGCCAAAGCAGTTTATTTATTAACCAATAGGAACAACATATATTCACAGTGTACAGAAAGAAATCCCCTAGCAGTGCCCCATGTCTGATATGTAGCACTGGGGACATTCCCAACCTTCTCTTTAGTATGGTTGTCTTAGTCATCATTCTATTCTGTGAAGAGGCAACATGACCAAGGCAACTTTTATGAAAGAATGCATTTATTTGGGGAGTTTGCTTACAATTTCAAAGGGTCATTCCATGAACACTGTAGCAGGAAACAGATGGGTGTTGTGCTGGAGCAGTAGCTGAGAGCTTTATGTTTTGATCCATAGGCAGGAGGCAGAGACACTGGGACTGGTTTGGACTTTTGAAATCTCAAAGCCTATCCCCATCAACACACTTCCTCCAACAAGGCCACACCTCCTGATCCTTCTAATCTTCTTAAAAAGTTCTACTCCCTGGTAACTAGGCATTCAAATATATGAACCTATGGGAGCTATTCTCATTCAAACTACCACAATGTTTAAAAAACTCATTACTTTTAAGTGCATGTAGTGTGTGGTATGTGTGTATGTATGTGGAGATCAGAGCACAAATTGGAATCAACTCTCTCCTTCAACCATTTGGGTCCCCGGGATTAAACTTAGGTCACCAGGCTTGGTAGCGAGCACCTTTAACATCTTGCTGGCCCATGAACAAAGTCTTGAAGACAGGTTTTAGGTGATGAGCCCTCTGTTTTTCCTGGTATGATCACACCTATAATCCTAGCATTTAGGAGAGAGGTAAGAGGATCATGAATTCAAGGCCATCCTTGTCTACAAAGAAAGTTTGAGGCTAGTCTGGGCTACATGAGACCCTGCCTACAAAAAAAAGAAAAAACAAAGAAAAGAAACAGAAGCATGCTCCTTTCTTGCCTTTGCCATCTCTCTCTCTTTGGCTTTCTGGTAAGGGTGACTCACCCAATTCAGTGGGACTCCCTAGATCTCGGGCATTCCTCCTCATTCTGCTAGAACCTGCAGACTTAGGTTGTAATGGAAGCTAGAGTCTCTGCTTAGCAGGCAACCTGCTGAGGTTGTGGTTTGAGCCTGCCTTCAGTTTGTTTGTTTTTTGAGACAGGGTTTCTCTGTGTACTCCTGGCTGTCCTGGAACTCTCTGTAGACCAAACTGGCCTTGAACTCACAGCGATCCACCTGCCTCTGCCTTCCAAGTGCTGAGAGTAAAGGTGCGCTCCACCACTGCTGGGCTAAGCTTCATTCTTTTGGTTTGCCTTTCGTTTTTAAGTAAAAATAAATAAATAGCAGAAAAAGTGGACGCTGGAGTAAAGCTCTATGTAATCAAAAGTTTGGCTTTGCTGTTGGCATTGTGGGTGATGCTGGTGTGCAGGGTACTACCCAGCAGCCACAGCTATTCCTGGGCATGGTTCTGATCTTTTTAGTTTGGGGGGGCGTGGCTAAGCCTTCATGGTCTCAGGGTGGCTTTCACCATCTCCACAGAGTAATTCTTTGGCATCTGCCACAGAATAGGATGTAAAGAGCACCCCACCTCATTCCAAAACAAACAGCCTACCTGGCACATACGTGTGGGCAACTGCCCCCTCAGTAGTTTGTCTGGTAAATGCACAGTGTCCAAGTGGCCTTGTCTGTTACCCCTGCCTGTCCCCTGCTACCTCATGCTGTGGATACCTGGGTCCACTCATCTCCCATCCAGGACCCTGACCCGAGAGGATGTCAGCCTCTGGCTGCCCTACCCATTGCCCTAGAGTGTATAAGGATGGATTAAGAGTTATCATTCATGAGTCTGTGGAGCAGCCCAGTCTCCACCTATACAGTAACCTTTGGTAGAGTTTTGCCTCATGGGATTCCCATTGTTGAGAATCCTTGGACAGAGCCACTTCAGCCATGAATAGCCAGGGTGGAGTGGGGGGTTGGGGGGGTGGGATACTTGCTGCTGCTGCTGGCCAGGGCTGGCTCCCAGCTGTGTCCACTAAAAGTTCTTTGATGTGAAAACAAAAAACAAACAAACAAAACTCCTCTCTCCTGTTCTGCTGGGATGTGAAGGAGAGGAGTGGGGGAGGGGCTCCAGCTCTGTGCTGTGTCACCACAGAGCTGCCTGCCTCCATGGACTGTCACACCTCAAACCGTGAGTCAAATGAATTCCTTCTGTCAGGCGTTTGGTCAGAGCAATGAGAACGATACATAATACACCCTGTGTACAAAGTATGTTAACACTGCGTTATCTGAAATCAAAACTTGGATCTGTTTTATTTTTCGTGTGCTTACTATTTATTTGTTTGTTTATTCTATTTTGCAGTACTGGAGAGGGCACTCAGTCTTGTACATGCTAGGGAATTAGTCTGTTTTTAAGAGGGGGAGGGGCCGATGTAGGAGAACACACCTTTAATTCCAGCATTAGGAAGGCAGAGGCTGCCAGATACCTGAGTTCAAGGCCACCCAGGGCTACAGTGAAACACTGTCTTGACAAACAGACAAACAGATAGAAGAGAAAGGAAAATAGAAAGTTCAATTAGATAAAAGGAAAAGAGGAAACACTCAGCAGTGTTGCAGCAACTTCCTGGCTTGGGAAGGGACTTCCTTGACTAACCTGTTAGACTGCCCTTGGTTCTTCCAATGGAATTACTTCAGTTCTTAAAGAGACCCTCGCATCTTGACTCTCGGGCTGCTCCCTTCTGGACCTTGGATTAGGCACAGACCACAGCCAAACACCAATTTCCAACACAAAGAGATCCTTTATTAAGCCAGATAGTCAGGCAGGGTGGCTGAATACGAATCCGGCAGAAACAGCAGCAGGTTGTTCTGTGGAGTGGTTTTTAAGGAGAAAAAAGAGGAAGTCCATGCTAGGATGAGTTGGCAAGTTCTGACTGGGCATTCATCAGTGTAGCCAAATAAGGAATTTTCATGGCTGAACCATGGTGGTCAGCCTCAGGAATGAGTCAGGCATGAAGAAGTGACCAAATAAGGAGCCTAGTGGGAAGTCCAGTGGTTTAGCAGAAAAGAAGGGGCAGGGAAGGCAGGCCCTGCCGGCACCATGTTTACCATGTTTGGGCCTGTTAGAACCCTTCATTTATTGTCCTTGTTGGTGACTAAATTGTGTCCATTCAAAATTCCTTGTGTGTATACTAAAGCATGAGAATGGAAGTGTGAAGACAACCCTCAGGAGTCAGTTTGAGGCAGGCAGGCAAGCACAGCCTTCATCTGTTTTTGAGGCAGGGTCTCTCTTGTTCTACTGCTAGGTTGAATAGTCCAGGTTATCGGGCCTCTGAGCTTCTGGGCAACCCTGCCGACTTTGTCTCCACCTCATCCTAGGAGAACTAAGATTGCAAAAGCATGTTACATAGCACGTGGCTTTCTACAGGACTCTAGTGATCTCAATTTATGTTGTCAGGCTTGTGCATCAAGCATTTTTATCTACGGAGTCATCTCCCCACACAAAGTTCCCATGTTGAAGCAGGATGTGGTGCTGCTTGTGTGTAATCCCAGCACCTGGGAAGTAGTGAGAAGAATCAGGAATGGAAGGTCGTCCAGGGTGCCATACTAGGTTGGATGCCAGCCTGTGCTACATGAGGTACTGTAGAAACCGAAAAAAGAAGAAGGGAAGGAAGGAAGAACGGAAGGAAGGAAGAAAGAGGAAGAAAGAACTATGTTGAATCCCTAACCTCCCATGTGACTGCTTTTTCAAACAGGAGCTTTAGGGAGGATCGAGGTTAGATGAGGTCATAAAGGTGGGCACTGAATCCAGCATGACTGATTTCTAAGAGGAAGAGACTCTGGGGATGTGTACACAGTAGAGAGCCCACAAGGAGACACAGTAAGGACAAAATCATCTCAGGAGAGATGAAGTCTGCTAATACCTTATCCAGAACTCCCAGCCTCCAGAACCCCAGGCTAGAGGTATTTTGTTATGACGAGCATGGATGACTAACACACTCCCTTATGTTTTCCTGTATCAGAAGTTCCTCTTTGAGCAACATCTTCCTTGACCATATCTAGGGCTAATTTTGAAGAATTGTGCATATCTTGAGGAATGCACTGTTTATCTAGCCTTCCTGCTAGTCAACTAAGAACCGCCCACATTCCAGAACTAGGTGCCTCCCCATCCTCCACCACGCCTTCAATGACTCAGCACCAACAACCACTGTGAACTGTTTCCACTGTCACCGCTATAAGGAACCAGGTACCTCCCCACCTCTGGTCCCCACTCAGAGGCAGACTTACCCCCCCCCAATAAATCTCTTGTGTGATATCTGTTGCATGGTGTGATTTCTGCAGCATTCTTGGCCCGAATCCACCAAGTTACTCTTTTGTTGCTAAGCTAACATTGGTGCCGATGACTCGGACAGGACATCCTGGTGCCTGTGCTCCCCACCTGGGGGCTAAGCCACACTAGGACCATATCCCTTACCTCCAGTCCACCCACAATAGATCTATCTTCTGGCCCACCAATTGCTTGGCCTTCTATCTATCACAGGCAATTGGTGAGTGGTCCCTCTCAGCTGGTGTAAGTGCTTCCCTGAGTCTCAGGTACTCTTGGAGACAGAGGTGCCCACCTCTGACCCTTTCCCTTCAGTAAGGCTTCATTTTTAAGCTCGATTTCACCTTCTGGCTTCATCCGACAGTCCTGGTACTAGGCATTGGGTCTCTTCGGGGTTTCAGCCCTGACCCCTGGCCGGTGCTGTGAGGATCCACTGACCAGCTTGTGTCTTCCTCCTTCTGTCCCCCTGAGTCCTGGGGATGCCTTGGACTTCAGGCCTTGGACCTTCCCCTTTTCCTCACCTATAGGAAAGAAGTCATCCGTAGAAAACCTCCAGCCTCTCCTAGCACCCAACCTGAAAGGCTCCAAATTTATTCACTTAAGTTATGGTGGATGGATCTGTAAGTCTGCTGCAAAGTGGGAGCCTGGATCCATACCTAGCAGGAAGGGAAAAAGCAAAGGTGTAGGCCAGCTGCAGCGTCCACACACCCATTTTTCTCTGCAGCGCCAACTGCCAACCAAGCTGCTGGTCTAACTCTCCTAAGGTGTGTACTGATCATTTGTGAATTTGATTCCAAATTCTACAGCTGGACTCATCAGCTGCTGCTTCCCTCTGGCCAGCTGTGCCCTCCACGTGGGCAACTGTGTGCTTCTCTGGCTCCTGGGACCTGCTGGGCATCTGGCTGGACCACCCACGTGGCCATCTCCCTTCTCTCCTGCTCTCTCGCCTCTCCCCCCCACCAGGAGCTGCACTCCTGGGGCTCTTGCCTTGCTTCCTCCCACTCCGACCTGCTCTCTCTTTCTTTGTGCCTTCCTTGCCTCTCTCTAGAAGCTGTCTGCTAAGTCCTGCAGTTTTTTGGCTTCTATGATATTGGCCCCTCCCTCGGGTGGAGTTCCTCGTTGTTTCTGAAGCAGTCCTGCAGCTTCAACTCTCAGGTCCCTCTGGGAGCCTCTAGGAAACGCCCTCACCAGAGTGTACTTTTCCGGTTTGTAACTCTCCTTTCCTCCACAGACTCAGGTATTATAGACTAGCTTGACCTTAGTACAGATCAATGGCCAAAAAAGTGGTGAACTTGATTTCCAAATTCTCGCAAATCATAAATCTGCTACTGCACAGACAAATGATCCACAAAAATATCTAAACTTGCTCTGTTCTACACTTTCTCTACTTTTCACTATTAAAGAATCTTTATCTCTATGATTTGTTTGTACTCTGCTATTTAAAAAAATTATGTTGTAAACTCTATCTCAGGATTTGTAAATGCATTGGGTATGGTTTAAAATGTATTAAATCTGTACCAAACTAAAAATCTATACATGGGTATATATATGTGATTCAACTCTATATATGTGTGTATAGGTAACTTGGATTCAACTGTATGTGTGTATATGTTTATGTAAATTGCATTGAACTCAGTGTGTGTATATGTAAGTAATTTGGATTCAATACTAATTTTTTAAAAAAATAGATCTACAAGGAAAACATGTTTTGAAGTAGCAGCCATGTGACTTTCCTCCATCTTGGCTGATGAACTCATCAAAATATAAGCAGCCATCTTTACTAAAAGCTGGTAGCCATCTTACACTAGTTAACTAAGGTTAAAGAGTACATGACATGTGACAGAATCATCATCATCAGATAACTATGTGGTGTAGCTACAATTTTTCTCTTCAGGTCCTGCCAAGCCCCAGCAGTCCCATAGCCCACTTATAAAATAAACATACAGAAGCTTACATTATTTAAACTGCTCGGCCATTAGCTCAGGCCTACCATTGTCTAGCTCTTACTCTTATACTCAGCACATTTCTGTTAATCTATATGTCACCACGTGTTCCGTGGCTTTACCTGCTGCCTTTACATGCTGCTACCTGGATGGCAGGCTGGCGTCTCCTCCCCCTCCGCCTTCCTGCTCTCCCAATTCTCCTCTCTGCTAGTCCCGCCTATACTTCCTGCCTGGCTAATGGCCAATCAGTGTTTTATTTATCAATCAATCATCCACAGAACTTCTCCTTTTTCTTTTTTTTTTCAAAAAGAAGGTTTTAACTTTAACATAGTAAAATTACATATAACAAAACAATTATCAAGCAAGAATTACAGTTACAATATTAAAGAAGATATCCTACCTATCCTATATTTGTGAGTCTAAGGTTTCATATATAACTTATCTTTTATCATAACTGAGGAAATTATAGCTATATAGTCTTCAACTACATCAAAGACCTCAGAAGGATATAATATTACCTGAGAAATGGGAGAAGGGCACAAGCAACTTTCGGGAGTCTTGCGAGAGTAGACAGAGACAGCTGGCAGCCTGGACTGTCATCCAAAGTTCTTCTGTAAAGTTGGAGCATCTGTCTTCAGCCCACAGGCCTAGAGTCTCTCAATCATTTTTCTCTGTGTCCTGTAGAATGTCTGGCAGTTTCCTCTGAGAAGCAGGAACCTGAAGGACCATTTTGCCAAGCAAATTTCAGTGGTCCCCTTCCTATGGGTCCTGCATGTACAGTCTGTTGATCAAGCAGTCCCGGCAAGAACAGTTTCTTGCCCAAATGACTATTTTTGCCAAGATGAAGATAAACTCCATATAGAGTGTCTTTGATGCCCATCCTCCTCTCTGAAGTAAATCAGTGCTGCCAGGAGCAGACATGTCTCACTGTCCAGAAAGTCTAAATTTTTAAAACATTTAAATGCCATATTCTGTAGGTCTTTGAAGTGTTTGAAGATTACCTGTCTATCTGAAATGTATCTATGTATACCTAGAAAACAACATGACTATAAGTTTGACTATCATAGAAGACTAATTATTAATCTGTATTTCTTAATTATTCATTAAAATCTAAATGAGTTACATAAACATAATACTTCAAACGAGAATAGAAATATATATACAGTATAACAAAATTAAGTTTAAACTTGTGTCAATAAACTAAAATCCATAGCAATGTAAAACATTTTAAACAAGTTGCTCTTTAAAAGTACATTCAATAATCTACCCTTTCATCTTATCATATCTGTATCATATCCCCTTTTCTTTTTTATAATCAACCTGATTTAAATAAAAATATTTGTTTTTCTCTGTCCCACACCAGAGGGCTCTTCTGATATTGGACAATATAATCTCTCAACCTTTTTTTTAGCAATATGTCTGGGTTTAGAGAAGGAGTGAGCCAATTCCATCTCCAAAGCCAGCTTGGTATATTTGGGAATTTGGGCGTAACTTCTCTTACCACTTCCTGCTGGATGGGGGGGCGCTGTATCTTATGGGGACACAAAGGAAATTTTAGGATTATGGAGTAGTCCGTGAGGGTGTATCATCTGAGCCATTTGCCTTGAAACCGTTCTGGATGTTGGATCATCTGGGCCATGGTTTCTTCGGAGACCTTTCGGGGGTCTTGACTGGTCAAACCTGATGTATCTTAATCTGGAACAAATCCATAGCCTCTGGCTTTCTGTGGAACAAAAGCAGAGCCTCCTTTCCAAAGCAACACAACCTTACATCCAAATTTTGAAATCAAGGTACCTTTAAAATATACATATTGGCTTAACTCAACAGCTTTTATGATCAAATGTTTTTCTGCAGTTAAAAATCCCAAAGACAACACAATCCAGATTCTCTGTGTAATATCCATCTTTACGTGGCTTATTTTTTTATACTACCTTTACTGTCTCTTTAAAGACTTTATTTTTTAAAACTATCTATCTCTCTCTCTTTTTTTTTTGGTTTTTTGAGACAGGGTTTCTCTGTGACGCTTTGCGCCTTTCCTGGAACTCACTTGGTAGTCCAGGCTGGCCTTGAACTCACAGAGATCCACCTGGCTCTGCCTCCCGAGTGCTGGGATTAAAGGCGTGCGCCACCACCGCCCGGCCTATTTCTTTATATAACTGTATATATTTCTTTTTTTCTCTCTTCCAAGCCTATGTACATTTTTACACACATTGCAAAGCATTTAAAGTCTTGTTCCATCTGAATCTGTCTTATTGTGAACCTATTGTTTTAAACTGAAGCATTACTAGGGCTAAAATAGCAGCTTTGGCTGGTGGCTCTGCCCACCACAGCTTCCCAACATGGCGGTGGTACGTTTACTGCCAGCTCTGGGAGCCATCAACTCTTAGAAACAGTGGTTCTATACTTCTATCAAAGCAGCATGTAGCCCAGGAACCGCTTTTTTTTTTTTTTTTTTGTACTAGCAAAGACTAAATCCACCGCGCAGCAGCATAATGTGCTGCTTGTAGATGCCTCATTCCCGCCATACTGCAAGTCAAACGTGCACACCAGGAACCCACCATAGTAGCTCAAACCTGTAGGCTGCCGCTAACTTGAGAGACAACTAGGAAGCTGTTTTTAGCTCCATTTTAGAATCTTTTTTTCCCTCAGGTTTTAGGTGGAAACTCTTGCCAACCTGTTGGGTGCCATTTGTAGCTAGAGTTTTTCTCTCTGGGTCCCGCCAAGCCCTGGCAGTCCCATAGCCCACTTATAAAATAAACATACAGAAGCTTACATTATTTAAACTGCTCGGCCATTAGCTCAGGCCTACCATTGTCTAGCTCTTACTCTTATGCTCAGCACATTTCTGTTAATCTATATGTCACCATGTGTGCCATGACTTTACCTGCTGCCTTTACATGCTGCTACCTGGGTGGCAGGCTGGTATCTCTTCCCCCTCTGCCTTCCTGTTCTTCCAAATCTCCTCTCTGCTAGTCCTGCATATACTTCCTGCCTGGCTCCTGGCCAATCAGTGTTTTATTTATCAATTGATCATCCACAGCAATGTGGCATAGAACAACAATTGGAAAACTTCTTAGTCCTAATGACCTCTCTGTTTATCACTGTATCTCCTTTTAAACCAAGGAAGCAAAACAAATCTCAAATATTTTGGATTGGTATAGATTTTTCTATAATGATAAAAATTTAAGGCTATATTTGCTACAACATACTATATATGTGATTCAACTCTGGTTTAGAATATATTCTACATGATGATACAATTTTAAGTTTATAAAGGTCTACTCAGATTACCTAAAGCTGACTTAGAGATTTACACCTAACTTCTTAGGTCTTTGTTAAGTGTTCAACACCAAGGTTCTAAAAAATTTAGATAGGTAACAACATATGCTTGATACATAAGCTATGTTTGATAATCAAGATTTATAAATTCTTAAGGTCTACTCAGGTTCACAGTAATATTTGTCTAATTTCTTTGTAATTGCTCACTTTTAGCTCTACCTACTTGAATAAACTAAGCCATATAAAAATCTGCAATATTCTGGTGAACTATAAAACGATAATTAAGACATACAAGTTAATGTTCAGTCACCTTATAGGTGATCAGATTCTTTAATGTCTTCAGAACTATACTTCTCGTAATGTTAAGTACTAATGCAATTAATTACAGAAATAAGATTCATTTAGCCGCCTATATATGTTTTCAAAGTGAAGCCTAAAAACAAGTTACTAGAAACAAGCAAAAGTTTGTTTAGTTTGATATACTTAATAGATAGATGGTCCTCAAATTTTCAGAGATCTGCTAAATATGGCATTTAAAATGTTTACTTAAAAAAAAACTTTTTTATGACAGAGAGAAATGCCAGCTCTTGGCAGCCCCCCTATGATCTCCTCCAAAGAAGATGTGGGGCACAGAAGAATGCCACCTGGAGCTTGCTTTAAATGTGGCAAAGCTAGGCACTGGGTGAAAAACTGCCCTTCACCTTACCAGCAGCCAAGACCCTGTCCAAATTGTGGACAAGCAAAACACAGGGAAGCTGATTGCCCTGATTTTCCTAGACAAGGTAGGCTAGTCCTCCAAGTTCCTACTCAGCAGCAGGAAAGTCTGTTGGATATTCTGGGCATGGCAGTCTAAGACTGATGCTGCCCTGGGACCTCTTACCCCAATGACCACGGAGGAACCTAGGGTGATTATCCAGGTAGCTGGTAAGTCTCTGTCATTTGGGGAGGGTTGGGGGGTTTCAAGACAGGGTTTCTCTGTGTAGTTTTGGTGCCCTCCTGGATCTCACTCTGTAGACCAGGATGGCTTCAAACTCACAGAGCTGCCTAGCTCTGCCTCCTGTGTGCAGGGATTAAAGGTGTGCACCACCGATGCCTGGCAAAGTCTGTCATTTTTAATAGATTCAGGACTTACTTTGTCTGTACTTCCTGCTTACTCGTGTGAAATTTATCCTTCTCAGTCTCTGATGGTGTTGATGACAGGCTAGTGATAGCTTTGTCAGTAAACAAGGCTTTACCTACCTTCTCAGTTCTCTTCATATGTAAAAATTAGGCCTTAGGCCTCACTTTCCTAGAGCTACTACTAGGCCTAGACACAGTTTACCTTGGTACCAGATCCTAAAAGAAGATAAACTCACAAAACTGATGTCAATGTAGCTTTTTACTATTCCTTTATTTAAAGGAACTTGCTTTACAATGATTGCTTTCAGTAATCAGCCATCTGTGTCTCATGGTGAATGATTGGATAGAAAAAAGGTATAAAGTTTATGAAAAGTCTGAGGATATGAAAGCTTAAATTGTAAGTTCTGATGACCTAAGAAAGTGTTCTAAGGTACATATATCATACACATATATATGTTATAAAAGGGTTGAGGAAATGTTTTAAGATGTGCAAATGCAAGTTATAAAGGTCTGAGGACATGAAAGCTTAAGTTGTGAGTGTCTAAGAAGGTGTTATAAGGTGTGTAAATGTGATTTGTAATGGTATAAGAAAGTGATTTAAAGTGTATAAAAATGTTTCACATTTCTTTCTCTCTATATGCTATTGTTATATTAAGACTTCAAAATTCAGAAACAATCCATTAATCAATGGAGTTCTGAGAAGCTATTAATCTAACTCTGGTAAGCACTGACTACTATTACCATAGTCACAAACTCAAGATTTTAAATTTCTTTTAGCTATTATGTAAGTATAGACTTAAAAGTGCTTCGCACTGTGCTGAAAACATCTATGTAATCTATATACATCCAGAGGATGTATAGAGGAAAGTGTGTTCATGCTTTTAACTCAAAATCATTTTGGGTTTTACTATGACTCAAAGGTGTGAATCTACTGCCTTTTCTACAATGAGAATGAATTTCAGTACCCGTTACAAATAGTGGTAATGCTAAAATATCTAAAAATTTTATCTTTTATAAAATTAAAGAACAATCTTGTAAGTTTCAGTGAATTGACTTGAATCGACCTCTCATGGGTCAAACAGACTACAGATAAACCAACCAACAGCCTGTTTCGCCACCTGTCTATTTTGCTTATTCCTGAGGGTGGGATTCCCCCATCCCCACTTCCATGGTCTTGGGACTCCCCTCCCCCAGCTACCAGGACTATGGGCCTAAAAGTTTCAAATATACCTAAGAAAATAATTTCTCCCTAAACTCAACTTTACTCTTTGTCCCTAATATATATCTGTAGCAGGAGTCTTAAAAGTTCTTATTAATAAAATCAAACCTGAGGCCAGGTATTGGGGTGAACACTGGAAGGTCAGAGAGACAGAACAAACCACAACTAACCTCACCTGGCCAACTTCTCAGCTGATCTTGTTTCCTCAGACTGGAGGCCCCGAGCCCTCATCCAGAATGGGTCTCAGCTGAACTGCTGCTCAAAAGCCTGAATGCTTAACCAGCCACATGCTTCTCCAGGCCAAAGGCTTCTCCAGGGCAAAAGCCTCTAGTTTCTGGTCCTCACGCTTTATATACCTTTCTGCTTTCTACCACCACTCCCTGGGATTTAAGGTGTGGCTGGCCGTTTCCAATGTGGCCTTGAACTCACAGAGATCTAGAGGGATTTCTGTCTCTGGAATGCTAGGATTAAAGGCGTATGCTACCACTGCCTAACCTCTATGTTTAATATTGTGGCTGTCCTGTTCTCTGACCCCAGATAAGTTTATTAGCATACACAATATTTTGGGGAACACAATACCCCCACATATATCTGTTCCAGCAATCTGCCAGCTCTAGATGTTCCCTAAAATACCTTCATCCTGAAGAGGTTCAAGGCAGCTAGCTCCAGGCAATCCAGCCTCACAGATGCTGCCAGTACTTCCTTAGCTCCAGATGGTCCTGCAGAGCCTGGACAACAAATGAAATACCCTGCTCTTTCAGGACTTGGCCAGCATCCCAGCTTTTTTGGGTCCCCAAAGATGTTGATGCCCCCAAACAACAGGAAGCAGTCTAAAGAGCATAGTACCCCTATTCCTACCTCACCATCGCCCCTTCCTATTTGCTGACGGTTTAAAATAAACAAAAGGGAGAAATGGAACCTAGTGGAACAGGGTGCTTCTCGACTCAGGTCCAGCAGTCATGTCATTACCAGCCACCAAGTGTGACATGTATCTGCTTTAAAAAGGCTCTGCATCACAGCCTCCTCTCTGTCTCTCTCTTGTCCTTGCTCAGAGGCAGCCTTTTGCCACCTCCCCCCCACCTCTCACCCCAAATCTCCTGGGTAAGATCTGTTGCGTGGTGTAATTTCTGCTGTATTCTAGCCCGATCTGCCAAGGTACTCTTCAGCCACAAGACCCTTTCACTTTCACCTATGCAGACTTGGGGACTGCTTTAAGCCTGAATACATTCATAAATTTTTGTATTCAATATACTTATGTCAAGCAGAATTACTTTTTTTTTTTTTTTACATACTTTCTGTTAATTCCTCATCCTATTCAGAGCTAAAAGTATTAAGGCAGAAAATTGATGTTTTACTTATTGTAGTGTTAGAATCAAAGAATAATTTTAGTGCCACAGAACACGAACATGTGAACTAAGTGAAGGTAGCTTGGCACGGAGATTCTCTCTGCTAAAAGGGAGCACCAAGACCCAAAACAGTTAGCAAGCACACTTGGCCAAGATGGTTCCCATCTTTTATCCCTGACTAGGCGGCCGCCATGTCTCACTGCATTGGTGGGAGCTCAGCCTCACAGTTGATTGGCTAATTGGTACAAAGTGGGAGGGGAGGGAAAGGAGTATGAGTTCTTAACAGACTACCTTTGATAGGAAAAAACAAGTCTCTCACAATAGTATTCCCCCTATCCAATCATCCATTTTGCTCTCAGTACAAGGGCAATCGTTTTAAAATTGCTGAGAACAGACTTGAATGAGATAAAATATCTATGAGTTTCCAGGACTCAATGTTTTTGTGTGATGATGTGAAGCACTGATTTTTATCCTGCTAAGACCACAATTTTTAGCAGGTGGTTAGAATTAATTCTACTTTGAGGTGCAAATCTATTGTCCTTTTATCCTGGCAGGGGTCCAAATGACCAGCTCCACTTGTATACCTCAAATAGCAGTTTTTATAGCCAAGTGGCAGTCTCTCCTGCCTCTGTTCTGTCATTTTCTAGTTTAAGCTTTGGTGTGATGAAGCAGATGCTACACTCAAAAGCCATTGATATTTGCTGTCATTTCCTCTAACTGTACAAACTCCATCAGCATGTGGTCTCCTTTGCATGCTAAAGTGGGTGAACACTTCCCACCACATCCCAGTTCACTGACACTGACACTATACCCTCTGCTGCACCATTTACCTGCTTTGTCACAGGTAGTACCCCACTTTGAAGTACTTGTTTGAAGGGAAGACAAAATACATTCATACACACACACCTGTAGTAGGTTTTTTTTTTTTTTTAACTCTTTACTCTTTGGAGGGCCCACCACCCAGCTACCAAATAAATATATGGAGACTTATTATTACTTATAAATACCTGGCCTTAGCTTGGCTTATTTCTAGCCAGCTTTGCTTACTTAAATTATCCTGTCTACCTTTTGCTGCTTGGCTTTCACTTTTCTCTATTTCTGTATCTCTTTTCTTTCCTTCTTATTCCATGTCTGGCTGGGTAGCTAGGTGGCTACCCCTCTGCCCACCTCCACCCTGCCGGCATCCTCCTGTCCTTTTTTGTTTGTTTGTTTTTTCAAGACAGGGTTTCTCTGTGTAGCCCTTACTGTCCTGGAACTCACTCTGTAGCCCAGGCTGGCCTCGAACTCACAGAGATCCGCCTGCCTCTGCCTCCCGAGTGCTGGGATTAAAGGTGTGTACCACCACTGCTTGGTCTCCTCTCCTTTTCTCACTACCCCTCTTCTCTTTTTCTCCTTGTATTTATTCTCTCTGCATGGTAGCCATGCTTATCCTTTCTCCTGCCTAGCTATTGGCTGTTCAGCTCTTTATTAGACCATCAGGTGTTTTAGATAGGCACAGTAACACAACTTCACAGAGTTAAACAAATGCAACGTAAAATAATGCAATACATCTTTGCATCATTAAACAAATACTCCACAGCATAAATGAATGTAACACACCTTAAAATAATATTCCACAACACATGTCCACTCACCCAAAATAAGAACCCACAACAGATCAAAATAATGAATATATCAAAGTCCAACTTAGTGACCTGTGGGATGACTCATCCCTAAAAGGCTGGAGGGCCAGCCAGCCCAAACCAGTAAAAAAGATACTTTCTGAGAGCCAACCTGGGTCTGCCTAAGGGCCTTAGCAACAGCAGCTGAGACATGATCTGGAGATGAGCTGGACCAATGAGAGGCAGCCATGTCACACCAGCAGATGCATATTCATCAGATCTTCTCCCAGGGCAGGGTGGAGGGTATCTAAGGCTTGCCTCTTCCTGAAAAAACTGAGCTTGTTGTTTCAACATTCTCCAGGAGTCTGTGTGGTTTGACTCTGCTCCTACTTGGCCCCCTCTCCCAAAGGGAACAACAGCACAGGACCCCGCTACAGTGACCCAATGATTTATTTATTTATTTATTTTTGGTTACTGCAAGCATGAGTGACAAGCAGCTAGATCAACAAAAAGTCCACCCCAACACAGAGAAGGGACTTTCAGAGCTATAGTCCTGGAGCTCTTTGCAGAACTTGCAGGTAGCTTGTCAAGTCAGAGCATCCTCTACACAGCTCAGCTCACAAATGTTCTTTTCTCCAGCTGCAGCTTGGCAGCGCAGTCTCTTCCCCTAGACATCAGTTGTTTACTGCTTCTACAGCCTCCAGGAGGGGCCCTAGGAAGTCTTGGAAATTTTATCTTTCCCAGACTGTGAAGTTTGTTTGCTTGCTGACTTCTCACAAGCTGCCCTCCCTACTTCCTGGAGAGAGAGTTTCAATTCTGAGGGCATTGTTATCAACGGTACTTAATTTTATATCCATTAGGAATCCATTCTGGAGCTGGGCATGGAGCTTAGACTAGCAAGCACCCTAAAGTCAATCCTCAACACCGACAAAACACAAGAAAAATGGAATCTTTAACATCTGAAGTTTCTAGCTAATAACAAGATGGAGTGTTTGAAGACTGTTAGAATTCCTAGCCACTCTCCCAGCTACATGACGGCACATGCACTGTCCAGTAGCCAGGCAAGATGCTTAGTCATCTCAGGGCCTTACATCCTATGTAATCTGTGTGCTGTGTGATCAC